>JAQRGC012135880.1:0-10697 GCA_028659135.1 Plantago lanceolata
GATTATATAAGTAATGAATACGAAGCCATAAATAAAGATTGTATTATTGCTGAATAAAATAATACATACTAAATGTGATCTCAAGCATATAATGTCCTTAACCTGGATTGTCTCTAGGCCATATATCTTTCACTATGTTGCTGCCGCCAGCAGCCCTAGGGAAGGGATTCGAAATCCCTCCCCAATTTATATGTATATTCATATACTATATACATATACACATATTTGTTAAATTCGAAATTTAACCTAGTTTCAAAAACGCATCTGGAGATTTATATAACAAAACATAGTTCATAAAACTTAAGAACAGAATTATATACGCGTATAATCATTGAACAAGCTTAACTTTGATACCATTGTTAGTAAATATGTAAGAAAAGTATCTCGAAGATAGTGCAGTGAAAATTTAAAGTTTTTCTTAACATATCAATCATGCTCATGATTATATGACATAACAGAAACAAGGGTTGATACACTTACATAATCGGATCAACCGGTAGTTCATTCTGTTCAGCAAGGAAGTAGAGCTCTTTGTACATAAACATTCCAGAATCCAACACTTGACTTCGGCAGGTGTTTGTTTCTTGATTTTCTCTCTACATATTAAATTAATTTAAAATCTAATTTTAAATTAACTTCTCCATATAATTAATTAATATTGATCAAATTAATATTCAATTAATATCTCACTAGACTATTAACAACCGTATTGTGTGACCCATAGGGCCTTATTGCGAATAACACTGAAGCTCTAAGTTCAGAGTCCTATAAGATTCCTAATCGTTCTTATAGACAATATATTCCAATAAGGACGTTTGCTGAAGGAATGCAAAGCCACCTATCAATAAGGCATGTAGTGATAATGTCCCTTGATTTCACGGATACCTTTTATTGGGCCGCGATCATGGTTAGGTGTCTGATCTTGGTGACTGAAACGTTCTCATTCTATTAGTTGATTTAATGCACATGTTCCAATCACCATATTAAACATGCCATATGCATGGGCCGATGACTTAACAAATCACACTAACAATGAGAACTGATATCCTCCCATAGTATATCAGCTATTCATGGGGAATGAATCCTGTGTTGGCGCAACTACCTAATGACATACATTTTCATAGAACACCCAACTATAGACGTATCTACCATCTATCAATGGTGCAAGCATTGTCTATAATCTAAGTGTGATACTAGATGTACTCATTCGCAATGCCCTCAAGTCTAAGGACTTATTCACAACCTTACCACAACTACTTCCATTGACACTTTGGAATAGCTTCAAAACCCAAATGGTTTCGTGGTTGGGTATTTCCAATCACTTCTTCCAAATGATCATGTGCCCATCACGGGTAATCTTATTACCTCATAGTTGTGGAAACAACTACTTCTTCTAAAGATATGATGCAAGCCACATTCTGGTCTTGGCATATCCAATACTCTCCGTGTAAGTAGGGGATCTTTGACCAGCGACGGGTTTTAGAACCAGAAGCGTTTTGTCCAATAAGCGCTCCCACTAGCTTCATTGACTTCTTATGTTCATGGAGCAACATTAAATAATAAGAGACAAACAAATTATATATATAATGAATGCGAAGTCATAAATAAAGATTGTATCATTAATCGAATAATATAATACATACTAAATGTGATCTAAATCATATAATGTCCCTCATCGAGATTGTCTCTAGGATATATATCTTTCAAATTCCTATATCCCAACTCAAGTTGCTCACTTCTTGAGTCATTTTCTTATATCTCTACTCAAGTTGCTCACCCCTTGAGTCATTTCCTATATCTTTACTCAAGTTGCTCACTTATTGAGTCATTTTATAATATCTCTACTCAAGTTGCTCACCACTTGAGTCATTTCCTTATATCTCTACTCAAGTTGCTCACTACTTGAGACACTTCCTTATATATCTACTCAAGTTGCTCACCCCTTGAGTCGTTTTTACTCAAGTTTCTCACTCATTGAGTCATTTTCTTATAATACTTCTCAGTTGCTCACTCTTGAGCAACTGCTCAGGTTAATGACTTGGGATTGATTGAATATTACATAGCTCAAGCACCTGGAGAGCTCATCACTTGTTCATCCTTGAGTTAGTCATCGATTGCTCGCTCTTGAGCAACAATCATTCACAATCTCACGATTTACTAGTTCCTCAACCCGATACATATCACTTATCCGCTCAACTCATGAGCTGCTACCGACCATTCAGCTGCCTCACAAAATTTAGCAACTCCTCACTCATGAAATCAGAGAACGGAATTGACCAACTCTTGCTCATATAACAGTAGTATGAAACAAATTCAAAAACAATTAAACTGCTACCAAGTTAAAATTGATTATCATTTTTAAATATGATACGACATCCAAAGTCAAGTCATCATAAACATGAGAAAGCCAACGGAATGACGATATGGCTACCATGATGATTCAAGAATGAGGGGTTGTAGTTTTTTCTATCAGATCTATCTAATCTCATCAATTCTATCTAATCTGATCTTGCCTTTCCTGTCTTGGCTATCTCCATTAAGTGTGTCTTGTCACATGAGGCATCTTTTCTGAAAATAAGGGAATACTCATATTGCTAATAATTTGCTTGAACATGGTACCGACAAAGTATACATATAACTATGTTAAATGGGCTCCAATTCCAAGTTCAAGTTTACCGTGTGAACGTTATGCCAAAAAAATCCATCTACTCTCCAATTCGAGTAAACTCAACTTGAAGAGTGGGGGACAAACTGTAATGGCATATTTTCGTATTTGGGTTCGATTTATAATTTGGTTCAATGTGAACTTGTTGAGCCCACAACAATGGCCCGATCCGCTAGGAGCTTCTCAGGGATTTCAAAGTCATTGAGGTGTCTGAATTAGACTCAACCTTGAGTAGACTTCGACCCGCTTAAGCCCATTGGGCTTCAGAGTCTGAACACGGTTCAAGTTCATGCAATTAAGGAATATCTCAATCTCCTTCAGCCATTGTTGGTCCCTTAGACAACAAGGTTAAAGACTAGAGGGGGGGTTGAATAGTCTTTAAAACTTTTTGAAGTCTAAAACGAATTTCTCAGCATGCACAGAGTGTTGTTGATACTTAATCAATCAGAATAGTGGAAGTCTTTAAGTTAAGTACTCAGTTAAGCAGATAAACAACAAGAGCAGATAAGCAGAGTAAAATAGCTTGCTGAAAGTAAGTGCATGAAGTAATAACACACAGTTTATAGTGGTATCTGAAGGTGGCATAATCCTTCAACTAATCCACTTCGCCCAATCCTGGACTTGAATTCACTAATATAAGAGATGAGTTTCCTTACAAATCCTATCTAGTAATCCCACAACAGAGGTCTCAGCAAGCCAACTTCCCAAGTTGCTTACTTCACTCCAAACAGGGTTTTGTCTACATACCAGTAGACTAGATTCCCCCAACTACAATAACCCGCCGTTGGTGATTGTGTGTTTGAGTATGGTGCTGAGTGATTGATTTACTTGTTCAGTAAGATCAAACAGCAAGAGCATCACAACTGTAATACTTATTCAGTAACCAGTTGGAGGATTTTGGGTCAAGACTTTATCAGTTCAAGATAAAGAACCTTTTGTAAAAACCACTTGTTGGTGTACCAAGTTGAATCACAGAGACTCTACTCTTTCACATATAGCTTTCAAAAAGTAAGCTTTAGTCTTGGAAGGAAGGTGATCAGAGAAACAGAGTAAGATCAAAGATACTTGTACGTTGCAGTGAAAAACCAACGCCTCACTTGTTGCTCTAAGTGTTCCTTTTATAGTGAAAATTCAGTCCGTTTGAATTTCAAATTCAAACGTTGAATCCACTGTCCTGCTCGTACAATTCTGTTGCAAAAGCTTGTCTTCTTCTTCTTCTTTTCTTCAGAACGGCTTTCTGCAGCATTAAATGCTTCATAGTACTGTTTTCAGCAAGGGAATGCATTACTTTTTCAGTAAGGTCCAAATACTGTTATCAGCAGGATATGTTGCTCTTTCAGCAACTGACTCTTCTTGCTGATAAATCAGCAAGAGACCTGTCCATCAGCAAGATAGCTAAGTCAACCTACTCTATCATATAGATTTTCACATGACTTTTTCCACGTGCTGAAAGGTCATTGCTTATTTCAGCAAGAGTCAAATTCCTTTAGTACCCTTGTGCAGAATTTACTTGAGTCTTCAGTCTTCGTAGTCTTCATCTGCTAGGTTACTAAGTGCCTCAATAAATTATTTATACAACAAATACGCCATCATCAACCTAATACAAATAATAGGAATTAAAGTTAATAGTCCTGCTGAAATGTTCCTCTTGTACGAGTGCCTTTCTAACAAAATTCCTACATGCTTAAGAGTACTAATTTCTAGACTTAACCTAATTTAGTCTTAATGGAATTGCTCATCAAAATTACAAGTTTCCTAACAAATTTCCCCCCTTTTGATGACTTGCTATCCATGACTAAATTCACTCAATAATTCAAATGTTCTGAATATGAATAATTCGATGGACACTTATGCAAACTTGCAGAAAAGATATAAGCAGTAAGAATCAGCAAGCAAGCATAATATCAGAAACAGTAAAGTATCAGAGCAAAACATAAACAAAAATTTGTAAGGAAGTTATCATTTCAGTAAAGAGATTTTACAAGAAAGCACAGATAACTTCTATACAAATTGTTCAGTGAGTACAAAAGACAATTCTAAAGATACAGAGAAAGTAGGGAACTTTTATAGTTGAAAGATAAAGTTCTAAATTAAGATCAGACCCCAGGGAAGAGTTCTGGAGCAAATTCTATTGAGTCTCTCTCATAGTTGTCCAGTAGCTTCCTAGTGTCTCTCTCAATTTCAATTCCCTTCCTAACTCTGTCCTTGTAGCTTGGAATTGCTTTGTACTCTCATGGCAAGCTCATTCGAAAGATGTCTTCCCCATAGCCATGCATTCTCCATTTGAGACTGAATGATTCCTTGAGTTTGATAGATCTTGCTTAAGTATACCAGATCTCCAATCTTCTCGTCATTAGTCATGTAGAAGCAATCAGCAGGGTACCATCCAAGCTTTGGAGTTGGCATACCAGAGATAAGACCTGGCCTTTTACTGACATCATCCGGTTTAGGATAGTCACGCACATTAGTCTTCCAGTCCTCTTTCAGACCTTCTCTTCTTATTTGCACTTCTTTGTTAAACCAGTAACCAGCTTTGTCCCTTTGCATTTTGAGCCTTCTATCGGATTTTAGATCATTCCAAAGGAACATCTGCTCAAGGAAAACATCTGGAAACTCACTGTTTGATGTCAGATAAGGGAGCTTGAGGAGAAACAGACCTTTTCCAGTTTGTACTACATGCTGAATAGTTTGTCCATTGTATATCTTTGTATACTCAGCATGAGCACCAATTCTGTCTCTTTCCCTTTCTGTAGCTCTTCTCTGATTTCTCTTTTGTTGAGAAGCAGAGCTACCTCTCCTCTTCTTGGTAGCAGTAGACTGATTTGGTCTTGATGGTCTACTGTGCCTTGAACCAGAGAGTGAGAGTGGGAGAGTAGGTCTAGGCTCATGGCCAGTTATCGTACCATCTTCTTCATTTATTGTGGTACCATCCCTTAGAGTTCTAGTGATTTGCACTCTTTGAGGTGTTGAGGGAGGTACTGAAGAAGGAGTGCTTGAAGTCAGAGGGGTACTTGCTAGAACCATTTGAAGTTGTGTGGCATCAGCACTTGTACTTGCTGAGCCACCTTGTATATCTTTCCCCTTAGACATGGATTGCTCTGGTATATCATTGAGTGGCAACCCTTTCAAGCCTATATTCAGGCTTAGCTTTTCTGTAAAGTCAGTGAGTTTGGCTAGACTTGCATCTATTGAGCTTCTCTCATGCAACAGTTCTTTCACTGTCCTCTGCATGGAGTTAAACTGTCCAGCCTGTAGACTTAGTCTGTCACTCACATCTATCTTCTGATCTTGAAAAGCAGCCAAGATGTCAGTGTATTGCTGAGAGGTTTGTTCTGCTATAGAAGCATTGTATTGGTACCTCAAGTTGATATCAAACTGTGCAGAGGAACTTGCGCAAGTTCTTCTGAGCAATAACTTCAAAGTTTCATTCATATTCAGATCTTCCGGATTGAGCAGTTCATCATTCTCGTTAAGCATCTGGTCTCTATGTTCCATGAATGCTTTAGCTCTTGAGGATTGGATCTGAATGGAGGGAAATGGATTTGATGGATTTGAGATGTTTCTGATGGCTTGATTCACAAACCTGTCATCAGCATGTGTGAAATCAGCCCTGATTGGCTCATCATCCTCATCATCATCCTCTTCTGATGTGCTGTTTTCATCTGTGGTGTATGCATTTTCTGCATTGTCCAAGCCAGCAACCATGTGCCCTTTTGTTTCATCAGCTTGTTCAGCTGGTCTCTCAACAGTGTGCATTTCAGTAGTGACTGGAGTCTCAACAATTTGCATTGGAGCAGTGACTGGAGTAGGAGCGTTAAGCTCATCAGCAACAGTTTGCTTTTCAGCAGGGACTGGCTCTTCAGTATGCAAGGTAGCAGTGACTGGTGGTACAATGGTTTGCTCAGCAGCAGTGACCATGTTAGTAGTGTGCTTTTCAGGAGGGACTGGAATAGTTGCAGTAGCATGAGCAGGTTGACTTTCCCTTATTTGCAGGAAAGGGTGAAGTCCTTTGGAGTTCTGGCCATAATCAAGACCAGCAGTGCTTTCAAAAACACTGGCCTTCTTGGCAATCTTGATCTGCTCATCTTCAGAAGTGTCAGTGTCAGTATCCATGATTTCTACTTCTTCTTCATCAATGGATTTCTTTCCTTTGTCGACAACTGTCTTCTGGACTGGTTCATCGGAAGGAGATGGTCCTTGCTGAGATGTAGGGTTTTTTGGAGGAGTGCTTTCTGATGTGGGTTGCTGAACATTTTCAGCAGGATCGTCAGCAGCTGTAGTGTTAGCATTTCCATTCAGCACTTGTGCATTTCCAACACCTCCTTGATTGTCATCATCATCATCCCTTTTGTCATCATCATCAACAATGGGATGTTCATCATCATCATCCTCCTTGTTTTCATCCTCTTTATCATCCTCTTTTTCTTCAACTTCTTCAGGTACATTACCTTCAGAGAGACTGATGAAAGGGGTATCATGACCTTCATCATCCAAAATGATTAGATCCATGTCACAATACTTGTGCTTGCTAGTGATTTCTTCCTCATCACCAACTTGGTGTGTATCATCTATAGCTAGAATCTTGTTTTCAGCTAGCTTAAGCACCCTTTCTTCTCTTGATAGGTTCTGAAACCTTTCAGTCAAGGCCTTCAGCTCCAGATCAATGAACTTCTGTTCCATCCTTTCAGGAAATGTATATTCCTCATAGTTTGTTAGGGTGTGAACAAAGTGATCAAAATCGAAGAGTGTCTTCCTCTTGCTCTCTAATTGCATTAGATTATAAAGATCTGAAAAGTCCTTCATCTTCTATGATTGACACAACGTAAGTGCTTTTTCAGCACATGTGACAATCTTCTCTTTAAACTCAGAGAGAAGGGCTTCATCAGTCAGAGCAAGAGTTGAGGCAGAGGGGGATGTATCCTTCCTGTTTTGAACCTGAAACAGAAAGTTGTTAGTTTCAGCAACATGGGTGTCAGCAACCTTAGAGTTTTTAGATAGAGAGTGAAGTACATGTGCATCAGCAGCAGGTTCATTCATCTATTGCACTAGAGGTGCAGTGGTTGCTGTTGGAGGATTTGATTCAGCAACATCCTTCTCAATACCCTGAAACTTAGAAAAATTAGTAACATGATATAAACTTGAATGTTATATATCATGTTGAGTAAGGTTAACTACCTGCTCTTCAGCAGGGGTTTTCCTAGTCTCTTCTTCAGCAGCTGGTGCTTCAGAATCCTTGTCTTTAGAAGCCTGTAAACAAAGGGAGTTAGCAAAAGATAACAACAATTCAGCAATTGAAATGGAATCTTGAAAATGAACTACCTGCTGAGGTTCAGCAAGAGCATTCTCAGTTCCTTGAATTTAATTTGCAGGAACTGCTTGTTCTTCACCAGGATTCTCTTGTATATCAGGGGCTTCTTGTCCTGGTTGAGTATGCTGAAGGGCTTCAACATGCTCCCTTGCTGTTGCAGCAAGTTTTACTTCTACATTTTCTGTAGAGAAGATGGAGGCAAGTGTTGCAGTATCTTCTAATTCATCAACGCTCATGTCTTCTCTGATGACTTTCAGAGCTTCTTGTTGATGAATGAGATCTTGCACCCCCATTACGGTGTCAACAACTATTTGCACAGTTGCATCGTCCACCGGTGTGTCTAGCTGAGTTGTACCTTTTTCACAAATAAGGGTAGCTGTAGCAGCAAGAAAATCAACACCCTTCATCAATAGAGGGTCTTGCTGATTAGCTTCAGACACTTGAGTGTCAACAACTTTTTCAGTTGTGTCATCCACCTATACAACTATCTTAGGCAATTTTTCAGCCTTCTTAGTTGGTTTCTTTCCTCCCTTTTTGGCTTTCTTCTGAGGAGGAGCAGAGGAAGCAACAGTCTGTTCAGCAGCACTGGAAGATTTTCTCTTCTTGCTGACAGTCGAAGAATCAGCACCCTTGGAATTTTTAGTAGCTTGCTGGTGTTGATGTCTTCCAACATAATGTCCTCCTGGGATTGTTCGTGGGTCTCTTAAGGTTATCCCTAGCTGTTCCAGCAGGAAACATATCTTAATGGCTAAAGGTAGATATGTATCTGTGGTAGCTTTTTGCTTTCCATCATCATCTTCACATTGTTTTGCTTTGAAGTCTTTAGCAGTCTTGATGATGATGTTGAACGATTCTTTCGTCCAGTTCAGTGAGAACTCTGTTCCACCTTTGTTCATATCATAGATTAGTTTGACCATGCTCCAGCGTCTTCTGCTGAATTGGTCAAAGCTACCTTTCTGACAATCAAAGCATCTGGATAGAATGTATCCAATGTTGTTGTAGGTGTCTATGATATGTTTTCTTCTGCAGCCATTGGTATGAAATTGCAATGGGCTTTAAGGATCCTCTGCATTTTTGATGACATTGTACATAGATGTCAAAGTAGGGTGATCATAAGCAGGCACTTCTTCAAGTGTTCCAGTGGCTGGAATTTCAAACTTATCAGCAAGGTCACTCCATCTTAGAGAAATGTTGAGACCTTGTACTGATGTCTTCAGCACAGTTTCTTGTTCAGAAACCTCAAGTGTTGAGTTATTGAAGAATTCCACTACATCCATAGTGGAAATTCCTGTAGGTTCCTTTTATAGGAACTTCAAAATACCACACTTTTTCAGTGTGTTGACAAGCTCGTCTGCATCCTTGTCTCGAACTAAGCATCTTATGTGCTCTTCCTTTGCTATGGCTCCCCAGTACATCATAGCTTCGCACTGAGGTAAATGCCAGTTGTTAATGGTGAAAGGGAGTTCAAGCCTATCTTTCTTGATTGAAAGAGTAGAAGCAGTGTTGGATGCTGATGTTTGTAGACTTACCCATTACAAGACGCTAAAATTGGTCTTTAATGCGGTGAAGATCGTACCGGAACAGGACAATTTCTCTGAGAAAAGTTTGTTAGGTTTATAGACTAACATAGAAAAGGGGATGTTTGGGAATTTTGGGAATTTTGGGACTGTAAAGTTTCTGCAAATTTACTAAGTCCCGTATATATAGTATCTAGAATTTCAAGAGACTTACACAGTATCAGTGTAAATTCTTTTCAGCAAGGTAACTTGCTTAGACACAAAAGTAAATCAACCCACTTTGCGTTAAATGCTAGTGGGTCCACTACAGCCCCACTAACAAATACAGATTGATCTCAACCGTAGGATGATCAACAGTCTTTAAATTAATGGCTCAAATTGCATTTCAAGTCATGATTATGTTGCCGTTTATCAGAGCCAACAGTTACTGTACACACGTCTTTCACTCAGTGACAGTGTACTGAAAGTACAACTGATTTGGCCTTACTGATACCATAACATGCCAAATGAACATTTTCAGCAAGTGAATTTTAACTCTCTTAAGCAAAAGTACAAAAGTACCTTGCTGAGTTACAGTCTTGCTGAAAATAGTTCCCCCTGAGTTTATTGTCTTGCTGAATGCCTGTTTCAGCATGTAAGTGACAATAAGACATGTGTCAATCAATCATTGAGTGATTTCACTTGCTGAGTTCCTGTCTCAGACTTTGACTAGTCAATAAGTTGACCAATCCCTTGCTGAATTCCCATTTCAGTCAAGTTTCTGAAAAATGCTTGCTGACAGCGTATTTCAGCTGTCATTTGGTCGTGTGCCTTGCTGAATGCCCGTTTCAGCATGCAAGTTGCATTTTTCTTTTCTCTTGCCGAATTCCTGTTTCAGTCAAGATTGTTAAGAGAAGTGCTTGCTGACAACATTTTTCAGCTATCATTTATTATGTCTTGCTGAATCCCCATTTCAGTAGATATAATGCACTTGACTCTTCATTGGGACAGTTCTAATAACCCAAGACTATGTCTTAAAGTTATGAACCTGTTTTCCTAAAGGGGTTTAGTGAAGATGTCATCAAGTTGGTCCTCTGTTCCAACTCTGAGTAATTCAATGTGACCTCTCCACATGATCTCTAATGAAGTGATGTCTAACCTCAATGTGCTTTGTCCTAGCATGTAGGATAGGATTTTGCGTGATTGCAATAGCACTGGTATTATCACA
>JAQRGC012135997.1:0-17575 GCA_028659135.1 Plantago lanceolata
GATCAAATGCTTATGGTTCTAAAATCGTCGCTGGTCAATGATCCTCTACTTACACGGAAAGTATTGGATATGCCAAGACCAGAATGTGGCTTGCATCATATCTTTAGAAGATATAGTTGATCCCACAACTACGAGGTAATGGCATTACCCATGATGGGCACATGATCACTTGGAAGAAGTGATTGGCAGAACCCAACCAAGAAACCATTAAGGTTTTGTAGCTATTCCAAAGTGTCTATGGAAGTAGTGGTGGTAAGGTTGTGTATAAGTCTTAGGCTTGAGGGCATTGAGAATGATTACATCTAGTATCACACTTTGAGTATAGACAATGCTTGCACCATAGCCAATGGTAGATACATCTATAGTTGGGTGTGATATGAAAGTGTATATCATTCTGCAATAGCGCCAAGATAGGATTCATTCCCCAAGAATAGCTGATATACTATGGGAGGATTTCAGTTCTCATTGTTAGTTGATTTGTTAAGTCATCGGTCGGTGCATCTGGCATGTTCAATGTGATATTGGAACATGTGCATTAAATCAACTAATAGAGTGAGAACGATTGAGTCATTAAGATCAGACACTTAATCTTTTTTCGCGGCTCAATAAAAGCTATCCGTGAAATGAAAGGACATTATCACAAAATGCCTTATCGACGGGTGGTTTTGCATTCCTTCAACAAACATCCTCATTGCTATATATTGTCTGTAAGATTGTTTAGGAGTCCTACAGAACTCTAATGATGTAGATCGTTAGTGCTATTTCAACGAGGCCCTATGGGTCACACAATACGGTTGTTGTAAGTTCAGTGAGATTTTAATTGAATATTGATTTGATCATTATTAATTAATATGGAGAAGTTAATTTGAAATTGGATTTTAAATTAATTTAATATGTAGAGATTAAAGAAAATAAAAGAAAATAAAGGAAAAGACTAGGTCGGGCCAAGATGGCCCGGCCCATCCCGGGCCCACGTATGGCCGGCCCTAGGGCTGGCAAAGTGGTGCGCTCACGGGGTGAGGGGAGAGAGTTTTACTCTCTCCTCTCTTCTTTTGCTTATTGGTGTTCTTTTCTTGAGGCCTAAGTCAAACTCCTAATTAGACTCCTAATTTGCTTGGAGTCCTATATGGAAGTTTGGTTAGGAGATTTTTCAGACTATAAATACAAGGCATTGTATTTTAGTTTAATATACAATATTCTCCATAGAATATCTCTAGCATATTTTTTCCATCTCCAGATTTCAAATAAGGTCTTCCTATTGACTTTGGCTTACAACGATCTGTGGATACCAGGGTTTGAAGTTGTGCATGAATCATCCTGACGAAGAGCTTGACGTATTCGAATTTGAGGATTACTCAGACGATCTTGCTGCCCTTATAGATGAGCAAATCGCGGAGCTTTATTTCATCAACGAACAGAACGAACTACTGGTTTATCCGATTCAGTAAGTGTATCAACCCGTGTCATATAATCATGGGCATGATTTTAATATATTAAGAAAATTTTCAAACTTCCGCTGCGCTATCTTCGAGATAATTCTTATCATATTTACTAACAAAAACTTCTTTGGGCAATTCATCTCAAAGCAGACAAGCTCTGGATACAATGGGTGAGTATCTTCTATATGAACAATCAGCCTGTCTTGACTGTTGGGATCCCTCAGCAGGCTTCATACTTTCTGAAAAAGTTGGTTAAATTGAGGGACAAGATCAGAGGGAATTCAGCTTGGGAGTTGCAGCTTAATCTGCAAAAGTTTAGTATGAGAAAGATGTATCAAGAACTGCGCTCTCCAGGTGTTAGAGTTGATTGGAGGAACCTAGTGATGCACAACATGGAAACACCTAGGGCAAGATTTATACTCTGGCTGTCTCTCTGGGGTCGACTTGCTACTAGAGATCGGTTGATCAAGTTTCATTTGCAGACTGAATCATCTTGTGTGTTTTGTGAGGATCAGGATGAATCTGTAAACCATGTCTTGTGGGAATGTCCAAAGATTAAGAAGCTGTGGAAAGCTGTTTATACTTGGTCTAGACGTGCTTTTTCTGCAGATATCACCAGGGAGCAAATGATTGTCAGATTGTGTGTGGAAACAAAGGGGAGGAATGTACATAATATTTTGTGGAAAATGGTAGTGACAGAACTCCTTTATGGTATTTGGCTGGAGAGAAATAGAAGAATTTTTTAGGGAGTCAGCTGTCAGGCACAACAGCTTCTCCGGGCAGTCATACAGAAGGTTATATGAAGGTGATGCAGTCGTGCCAATTTGGCTGCTTTATGTCGAAATTTTGGTAGTTATCCTAGCATAGACTAGAGTTTTTTAGCAGTTTGTTTTTGTTGGTGTCCAGCTACAGGAGTTTGTTCCTAGTTGTTGAGTTTTGTAACTGAGTTGTTGATCTTTGTTGACAAGTGGAATGAAAAAAGCTATCTTTCGTTCCAAAAAAAAAAAAAATTACACATATACCAACCTTATAACTCCAATTAAACTTTACTCATTCTTAAAAGAGACCAACTTATATAAAGACCATACCAAGACAAACACAAAATAATTAATGACTCATTTAGGATCATTTTATTACCTATGCGTGTTGTGAATTTGTGTTAGTCTTTTTTGGTGTTTTCAATAGTTGGTCCCTCAAGAGACGGACTCATTAAACGTATACCAACCTAATAGCTCCGTCGGAATTCGAACCTCCGACCTCCATGTAACTCAGGCACTCTTAATACCAAATCACCTTATGACTCCGATGTAGCTTCTCCATTACTTTAATGCCAACTAAAAAAAGTCAAATAAGTTACTAATTTATTTTATTAACTTTTTAAGATTCGACTTGATTTAAATCAAATTCAAATTGTATTGGAAAAATACTTTTAAAATATATATTATGAGAGTAGAAAGAATATATTCATAATGTAAATTTTAAAATTAATGTATAAAACACGATCGTTGATTATGTTTTCACTGTGTGGAACTAGGATGGAAGTCGATGAGTAAAAAAATATGTCTCCCACGATTTAGAGTGACTTTAGACGAATTTGGAGATGTGCGTAACAAGATAGATCGTACGTCACAATTTATAAGATCGGTGGGTGAAGTCCAGAGGTCTGACAGGCGACTTAAAATTACAAATTGTATTGAGACGAAGTCGTGTGTTTAACACTTGAACTTTTATCTTGTCGGGACTTGGGTACTACGTCAGTACCAGGCCCCGACCTGTCACAGTCCGACCAAAATCACTCTAGAAGAGGCAGTAAAGCAATGAAGATAGAAACGAGTTGGTTTCAAATCCAATCCCTCTTTCAAATCCTTTAACCCTTTTAAAATCAAAATGGTTTCAAAATCATCAAAGAGTTCCAAAGGTTTCCAGGCTGCTCCTGCTACTGCTCCCGTGCCGGCTTTCAAGCTGGTTAACGGAAGAATTCCTCTTCCCTTTGTTCCTGAAAATTGGAAAGTGCAATGCAAAGATGCACTGGGGAGGAATTTATCTTGAAATCACTTGTTGTAAAGTGCTATGTCTGATGAAGACTCAAAAGAAATTGTCTCCATACTGAACAAGTGTAGTCTGATGACATTTCTGCTACGATGTACAGAGATATTGTTGCCGGTTTTTTCTGCTCTGTACTTGTACAAGTTTTTGCAGGTTCACTATGATGGTGTAAAATCATGTCCAATCCATTAAGTGCGTTACATTGGCACGTCCTAAGGCGAACTAAGGTATAAGCACTTAAGTATTGCATTCTTAAGCACCAAACCAGTGCGTCCGGCCTCACACATGAGACCTAGGATACGAATGACAGCTAACAGTGCTAAGGTATGGGACTATAAGGAGAATCCGCCATATACAGGCATAGGACGTATGTCCGAACGAAGTGTATATGGTCCGACGTATCTCCTTGACGTCCGCCCTCCATTGCAGTGCAGGGTTACTAAACTACGTACCAAGCCTCACATCCATAAGAGGTCAAAGGACCGGACTGTGCACTTAGGAGGCGGATTCTATCCTCACTGCCCTAGATATATTGAGGAATGCTCTGTACGCCGGACATGGCTATGCCCTGCCAGACCTATGTCGGACAGATCATTCAAGTAACTACACGGAGCTATGGAAAAGTCCCTATTGCCCTCATTAGGTCTAATTGGACTTAAGCCCAAGCCCATTAACCTATGGGCTTGTACCATCGTACATAGGTGGTCTCACGAGAGGCGCACACTTGGCACGATCCCATAGCTCCATGAAGGTACATTGGACACACTATAAAAGGCCATCAAATCCAAGCATTTAAAGTAAGCATTAAGTGTTACCCAATCTAGCACTATACACTTTACTTCTTATACCCTGTAGGACCTTCAATCCTAAAGGACCTTGAGTGCTATATCCGGTCTGACCAAGGCAGACCGGACCTACACCTAACACCCCCATTGTTTCAAAGTTTCAGGTTCCTACGGGACGTAGCCAAGTCAGCGGCCTGTCGGACGTGACTTGCTGGCCAAAGAGAGACGTGAGGAGGATTATATCGGATTACACTAGAAAACTACATTTACCCTCAACATTTTGGCGTCGTCTGTGGGAAACTTTGCAAAAAGACAACCACTTCCCTATTTTACTACCCGTCCGATGGCCCCTAGAAGGCCACCAGCTCAGGCGAGTTCCGCTCGGACACCTCCTGTCACCCGGGCCCGCGGAAGACCACCCACCCGGACAGGCAGAGGTAGAGGCAGGGGAACTATAGAAATTTAAATGCTGAGCGGTCAGCATCACATGACTGACAGTCTGCCACTGACTCGTCCGTAGACAGAAATATGCGACTCAATGGGGCTATGGTAGGAGCGCAAGCCATCGGACATATGGAGATAGACCTAACGTAGCAGCAGCATAGGGGTGCCAATCCGGCGGGCAACCAGCAGATGGTCTTACACACCGGACAGGCTGCCCAACCCTTGCCAGTCCAACAGTTTGTCCACCCCAACGGACAAGTGATGAACCCCATGGCCACTTTGGGTGTTCCGGACCAGTACTTTGCAGCATGCTACAACTTTTTCCACCAGAATGGGGCGTTAAGAACACCAGTGGGCAACCAGATACAACCTACCCACATTCCACAAGCAACTCAAGGTCAGCAGTTCCAGGGCCCAGCACAGCAGGCTCAGGCCGAACCAGTCAACAACGTCCGAGTTACAAGTGTTCATACCTCTCAGAACAGGAATCCACAACAGGCTCCGGCCACACAAGTTGTTAACAGCCGCAGGACAGAGAGAGAACCCAGTCCGGCTCATTCCGCCACACATTCTAGAAGGACGATCCAGGACAGAATTGGAAATCCGGACCTAAGAAATATCATAAACAGAAGACTAAGTAACCAAGGTAAACAGAAGACTAAGCAACCAAGGTAACCCGGCCGGAAATGCACGAGATCCGATACATGTTTGCTCTAGGGAACGGACCGCTGAGAACCAGCCTCCTCCCCAGGGGAACCAAGGACGTGCTATTCCGGATGGATTTGAAGCTAGACAGTTGGCTCTTGAAGCAACCATTGCTCAGATGAAAGAAACCTTGGAGGTGCGATCAGCTCCGACCGGACGTCACAATAATCCTTTGTCCGAAGAGATCGGGAATGAGAATATTGTGCATGGACTCACCATCCCAGTCTTAGAGCAATATAACCTGAAGAATGACCCTCGTTCCCATCTCACACTCTATGAGACCTGGATGGAAGGTCATGGGCACAGTGAGAATATAATTGCAAAAATTTTCCCATCTACACTCAAGCCGGAAGCTCTAACTTGGTGGTCCTCACTTGAAGAAGGATCCATCAAATCATACTCCCAACTAGGTTCGAACGCTCAGTCAAAAGAAAGCGTCCGGTCAGTTACTTAGGATCCGTTGTTCAGTAGAAGAATGAGGATGTACGGGACTTCCTTATTCGATTCTCCGCTGCAGTTGATGAGGTTGAGAAACATTCAGTAGCAGTCTGGGTGTCCCAGCTATATGCTAACACCACGAATTGGCGCCTCAGAAACTTGTTGTCCGAAGAAAAGATCACGACGGAGCACATGCTAGAAGAAATTTGTGAGAAAATCGTCTATGCAGAGGATTTCCAGAAAAACCTTCCTATCCGGAAGCATGATGATAAAGGCAAAGGAAAGGGTAAGGCTCTGATGGATCAAGCAGAGCCCATGGACACAGATCCGACTGACAAGCCGGAACCCGAAGAAGGTCAGAGGAAGTCTTTCGAGAAGAAGAAGAAAAACAAGTTTCAAGGCCAGGGCAGGCCCGATAGAGAAGACGGACGTCTTCTCCCGGATCGGTATAGTGAGTACACCCCACTTACTCGTCCAAGATCGGAGATTCTTGCCTACCTCTCAAACAGAGGATATGACATCCGTTGGCCACGTCCGATGCCCAACACCAAGAAGACCAGAACATCCAACGAGTACTGCGAGTTCCACAAGGGGAGAGGACATACCACCGAGAAATATTCTTTCCTTAAGAATGAAGTCGAACACTACGCCCGGAACAAGCTCTTGGATGGCTTTGCGGTCAATGTTTGTGATGCCTCCCGACATGAGAGAAGAGAGCAAGCAAGGAATGATAGAAACAATGATCATTCTCAAGCACCTCCACCTCCGCCACATCGGGGCGGATATCAAGACAATATGGCTCAAGGTGGAGTGATTCACTACATAGCAGGAGGTCCGGCAGGAGGTGACAGCCGGAATGCTCGTGAACGGACTGCCAGGAACCTACAAGTGTTCAACGTTGCCTATAGCCCAGAAATTCCACCAGGGACCAACGTTATTACATTTGATGAGAGTGAAGTCCCTCAAAAAACGGAAGGTGGCGGCGATACCATGCCACCGGACGTTCCACTAGTCATCTCACTCACTGTGAGCGGCTTCAATGTCAACCGTGTCTTGATCGATGGAGGAAGCTCCGCCAATATCATCTCATCGGATACATTGGGCCGGATGAGAATACCCCACTCAGCCATTCAGAGTGTTGTTAGCAACCTCACTGGGTTCGGAGGAAATGAGATAAAACCTTTAGGATGTATTGTCCTACCGGTGTCAATGGTCAAAGCACCGGTCAGAGCAACACACAACATCACTTTCTTGGTTGTGGACACCCCGTTCGACTACAATATACTGTTCGGAAGGCCATGTATCCGGCAATTTAGAGCCATTCCATCCACCTTCCACAACAGGATAAAGTTTCCTACCATACACGGAGTCGGACAAGAGGTGGGAAACATCGTCGAAGCATGGAATGTTACACTATGTCCACAAGAAGAATGTCCGCCCCAGGATTGCCCCTCGAAAGTTCTAGAGACGGACCCCCAGTGTTGCCCCACAGTGGAATATTCATGATCCGGAACTCCGTTCAAAAACCCTCGCCGTCCGGAGTACCAAAGTCACTTAGAACGAGCAGAATCATGGAGCTGGAAGATTTCAAAGTGATTCCACCAATCACAATAGCCCCATCCCAAAAGAAGAAGTTTGGCTTGGAAAGCAAACTTGAACCGAAAGAAGCGATCAAGGAAATCCAGATTGATCCGACAGATCCAGAAAATAAGGTCCGAATTGGTACAGAAATAAAGTCCGAAGTAGAGATCAAGTTGATTGCTTGCCTTGAAGCAAATTCTGATGTCTTCGCCTGGAGGACGGACGACCTCACAGGAATAGATCCGCGAGTTGCAGTCCACCGGCTCAATATGGATCCAAAGATCATGCATATTCACCAAAAGAAGAAGGACTTGGGAGCTGTAGAGGATGCCATCATCAAGGCGGAAGTCGATAGACTCCTCAAGGTCGGACACATTTGAGAAGTCCGTTACTCGAATTGGATCTGCAACGTGGTCTTGGTCAAGAAACCGGGTGGCAAATGGAGAATGTGTAATGATTTCACAAGATTGAACAAATACTGCCCGAAGGATCCTTACCCATTGCCAAGGATCGGTCAGCTAGTAGACTCCACGGCCGGATGTGCTTTACTCAGCTTCATGGACGCCTACCAAGGGTTTTATCAGATCCGGATGGCCAAAGAAGACATTGAGCGGACAACATTCTTTGCAGCCGGAGCAGTCTATTGCTTCGTGGTCATGCCATTCAGACTAAAGAATGCCGGAGCTACCTACCAAAGGCTAGTAAACAAGATGTTCGCGGAGGAAATAGGAAAAACAATGGAGGTTTATGTAGATGACATGCTTGTAAAAAGCAAAACGGAAGAAGAGCACATTGCTCACCTCAACAAATGCTTTTCCATTCTCCGGAAATATGGGATGAAGCTCAATCCCGCAAAATGCACCTTCGGTGTAAAAGGAGGAAAGTTTCTTGGTTACATGGTGACCGAAAGAGGAATCGAAGCCAATCCATAAAAAATCAAAGCTATTCAAGAGCTACCCCATCCGACCTGCCTGGCGGAAGTACAACAGCTCGTCGGAAAAATCATATCACTTAGCCGATTCATTTCTAGATCCGCTGAGAAAAATCTCCCTTTCTTCAAAGTGCTCCGAAAGAACATTCAGTTTGAATGGACCGAAGAATGCAGGCAAGCCTTTGAAAATTTGAAAAGCTACCTCACCAGTCCACCTCTCCTTTCAAAGCCAATAGAATCCGAGCCACTCTACCTCTATCTGGCTCAGTCGGACGATGCAATCAGCTCAGTCTTGGTCCGAATTCAAGACAACGAGCACAAACCCATATATTACCTGAGCAAAGCATTGTCCGGTGCAGAAACAAGATATATGGAAATTGAGAAATTCGCCTATGCATTAATGCATACCGCTAGAAAGTTGAAGCCTTACTTTAAGTCGCACAAGATCATTGTGCTAACAAGTGAGCCATTGAAACAAGTGTTGGGTAAGCCAGAGCAGTCTGGACACTTGGCCAAGTGGGCAATCGAGCTCAGTGAACACGAGATCGAGTACCAAGCTCTGATTGCCAAAAAATCACAAGTAATAGCTGATTTTTTAGTTGGTTACCCGGATATGAAAAGATGCAGAGAAACCACCCCATGATCACAACCAGGATCCGGACATTCTCTTGCTGACTTCAGGGCTGAACGATGTCCACATGGTTGATGCGAATCATAATCTTTGTGAAGTGTCCTATCCACCTAAGTCCATGAACAAGTTCGGCCTATCTGATGAAGATGAACCGGAAGATGAAGAACCAGACGAGCCTGTTGCTAAAAGGTCAAAATTCATCAAGGCACCAAAGCACAAAACACTGAAGGATCATGGAGATTTGTGGACACTCACAGTGGACGGATCGTCAACCGGAAGGTCCGGAGGAATCAGAGTCTTTCTCAAGAGCCCATCCGGAGCAGAATTGGAGTACGCCATCACTCTGGATTTCAAAGTCACAAACAATGAGGCGGAATATGAAGCTCTGCTCGTCAGACTCAGAATGGAAAAATCACTTGAAGTCAAGAAGTTGCAAGCATTCACAGACTCCCAACTTGTGGAATCTCATCTGTCCGGAGTATTCCAAGCTAAGAATGAATCCATGACCAAGTATTTGGCCATGTTAAAAAGAGACCTCAAGAATTTTGAGAAGTTCAGTCTCACCAAGTTTGCTAGGGATAACAATGATCGGGCGGACGCCTTGGCCCGCTATGCATCCGCCTCAGGAGCTATTGATACTAGGAATGTTATCCTCACGAGTCTGGGAGTCCCATCCATCACTACTGACGCTCCGGAGATCCTGGCCATCACCTTCGAACCAGGATGGAGGAATGTTATAGCAAAGTACCTTAGTGAAGGGGTCTTTCCGGACGACAAAGATGAGGCCCGACGCGTACAGCAGAGGTCACTCAGATATTTCCTCCTAGGAAATGATCTTTACAGACGGTCCTACAGAGGCATTGAACAGCGTTGTTTGGATCCAAAAGAAGCCCGAACAGTCTTGGGAGAATTACATGAAGGAGAGTGTGGAAACCATTCCGGAGCACGAGCACTCGCCATGAAAGTCATGAGATTAGGGTACTATTGGCCGACTGTGGACAAGGAATGTGCTTGGTATGTCCGACGCTGCTTAGACTGTCAGAAGTATGCTAATGCTACTCACCAACCTACGGTTCTGATGCGTCCTTCGAACATCACATGTCCATTTGATAAGTGGGGCATTGACATCGTCGGACCCATGCCTAAAGGAAAGAATCAGAAGAAGTTCCTCATCGTAGCTGTGGAATATTTCACCAAATGGGTTGAGGCGGAAGCATTATCCAAGATCGATGAGGCCACCGTCCGGAGGTTCATATGGAAGAACATTGTCTGTAGATTCGGCGTACCAAGAGTCCTGGTGTCCGACAATGGCTCACAATTTTCAGGAAAAAAGATGAAGGCTTGGTGCAAAAGCCTCAAGATTGAGCAGAGATTCACATCTGTCGGATACCCTCAGGCAAACGGACAAACGGAAGTCACCAACCGGACCATCATCAAACAGATAGAGACCAGGCTCTCAGAAGCCTCAGGCGGATGGGTTGATGACTTAGATGGAGTCCTATGGGCCTATCGGACCACATCTCGAACAACCACTCAAGAGACTCCGTTTAGCCTTGTGCATGGATCAGAGGTTGTGATCCCAGCTGAAACTGCCATTGAGACGCTTCGGATCCAAGGGTATCAACCTGCGGACAACCATGAAGATAGGATATTTGATTTGGATTCATTTGAGACCAAGAGGAGTACTGCCTTAGCCAACATCCATAGGTATCAGGCCATTTCAGCTAGAGCGTATAACAAGAATGTCCGCACCAAGGAGATACAAGTTGGAGACTTAGTCTGGCGTAGAGCGGACATCTTGGGCCACCCTGGCAAGCTCTAAGGAAAATGGGAAGGTCCGTACAAGGTGGTTGGAGTCCATGTCAATGGCAGTTATGATCTGGAAGAAGAAGATGGTACCACTGTCCGGCGCACTTGGAACGGACAGAACCTCCAGAGGTACCATGTCTGAAGAAGTTTGAACCATACACCATGTCTCGCGTTTTGGAAGAATGTTTCGCAGAACCTAGGATCCGGACAGACACTTGTGCAGTCCCATTACTTGGCCACTGACTTGTCTATCCATAGAAAGTTGTTTTTGTCACCTTCCCTTTTATTTTGATCCCGGACACTTATATATCTGATAGTCGCCGACTGTTGGCCACTTCAGATGATAGGTTCGTTGAGATTGGCAACTTTGCCGCGTAGTTGTAATAATTGATTTCCCTTTGAATCAATACAACTATTTTCCTACTTTTGAATGTTATGTTAATCTTGTCCGCAACCCTTCCATTTCACAATCCGATTAGTGGAAAAGTTTTTCGGGAGAAGGACGATTACATCATCACTCAAAACTAGGTCCGACCACCTTGGTCCGATCTAGGTACTTACCTGATAGGACTTCATGATCCAAAACTGAAATTAATTTGTGACACCTTGTCCGAATTAACTATGTTAGAATTTTTTACTCACACAAAGTATAGAGGTCCGATCCTAACAATCGGTGAATGATCAATGCAAAAATGTTGGTCCGATCCTAACACTTGTGAAATTTTCATATACAATAATATGGAAATCGAGCATGTAACGGATTGAGAAAACATACATATCCGATCGAAACACTCGTGAAAATATTCATAAGCGAAAACAGGAATCAAAGTATTATCCGCATGAGCAAAAACAAATATTTGTCCGACAAAAGATAAAACAGAAAGCAATAAAGAGCAAATGTTCCAGATCATAGATACATATTACTTCGGGGCATACCCCGCACTTCACTCTAAAGGAGTAGTATAAGGAGGCATCGAAGTGTTGACAGAGGTGCTCCCGGAAGCCTGGTCCTTCCGTCTTTGCTCCGCTCGGGCCTTATCATATGCCAAGGCCTTCTCTCGGATCTGGTCATAAAAGCCTTTCACATCGTCCATCCCAACTACCGGACCTGGCAGTGCAAACAACTTCTTATAAAAATTGTCGAAGGATTCGAACGGTGTAAAGCAGATCTTCTTCAGCACGTCCGGGACCCAAGGCGGGAGAAACGGTCCGTCATGAGTAGCCTTATCCGCAAGGGATTCATCAACGAGCTGCACAAACTCATCGGACAGAAAGACTTCATCGGGCACCTTAGGGACCGGAACCGGATTGCCTTCCGCATCTTTAAAGGAGCTGAATCCGAGGTTTTCCAAGTTTGCCCCCTCCGGGATCCAGCCTTGCACCTTGCACTGACCAATCGCGGACTTAAATCCGGCAGCACGAGAGTCACCCATCTCCTTTTGTTGTCCGATGAGGAATGAGACGGACTCCTTATAAGCCATAGCCGACCCCATCCGGACATTTTGAAGCTTGTTGAGCAGGAACTCCCTCATGCCAAGCACCGTCTCCAAAACGGACTCACTCAGTCCGTTATAGTAGGACCGCCCAGTTCGGATCCGATGTAGGTCAGCCTTCATTTTCTCACCCTCAGTATCAAGAACCTTTATTTTGGCTTCCGCCTCCTTCCATAAATCCTCGTAACCCTTCGAGGTGGTCTTCAGCTCAACTAGCTCATTTTGAACCTTTATGTATGCGGCTCGGAGCTTGAGCAACTCCTTTGATTCGTCCGCCTCTTCCTCATCGAGCTCTTCCATAGCTCGGCTCACTATGAAAAGCTGAGACAGAGAAATAAAGGAGTTAGTCCGACAAGAGAGGAAAGTCCGAATTGAACACTTAGAAGAATTTTTTATGGAAAAAACTGTACCTGTTCGGACAGGTGCACAAGCCTCTTCGTTCGATCTTCCCTCTTGGCGCCCTTCATCTTCTCAACCGCTGCATCCCTAGCTTCCATTATGTTCAAATGGGCTCGCACTGTCGGGGAATCAGGGTCCGCAGTGGCACTCCTCTTCCTGCTACTTCCAACTTGCTTCTCGGGCGTAGGATCCGCCCTGATAGTCTCATCCACCTCTTCATCCTCCTCGTCAGTCAAATTGAGCAAGGAGTCGTCATCCGGAATTTTGTCCGCATCATCCTTTGTGGACTTATGGGACTTCCGGGTCCTCTTTGATCGGTGCTTTGACGACTTCCCGGACTTCTTGCTCTTTGGGTCCGCCATCCCCTTAGTAGGATCCGGAAGCTCCAACAACGGCTCACCGTCCTTCTTCCTCTGGGCCTGTATATCATTAAACTTGGCCATGTTCTTCGAGTCGTCCATAGGAATGTTCGTTTGAACATTGATCTCTTTCTCTCGGACCCCGGTGGCAATTTGAGCTGCCTGTTTGTCCGCAACTGACCTCTTCCCGGACAACCAAGAAGACATGCCGTACTCGAACCAGTAATCTGCAAACAAGGAAAATAACAAGTGTTAGCATCAGATATATATTCAAGCACAGATCGGACAAAAATCATTAAAGAAGGAGTAATACTAAGCTCTATACTATTAAGTGGTCCGATCTAAACCTACCAAAGTCCTTCTTCTCTCCGTAATAACATTTCGGACCAAGGCCCGCCAAATAGGGGAGAGGTTGACATATCAACATGGTAACAAAGAACTTCTGGGGTTTCAGATCCTTATCAACATGCATATCGGACATCCAGATTGGAATGTCATCCTTGTCGGGTGTATACTTTGGGATCTTCCTCCGGACGAACTTCTTCACAACATCAAAGGTCCGCCGATCTTCCTCTTTTTCACCCTTCCGGAGAGCATAACGGCCATAGAAGAACCTATTCCACCACCGGATACCAAGAGTGGACGGACAGTCCAAGAGATACGCATACTTCGAACGCGCATTAAATGTGTAAAACTGCTTGTTCTGTGGGCTTGTGCTCACCAAGTGTAGCAGCCGGAAATTCTTCAAATTGCATTCGATGCCCTCTCTCTTACAGAGAACACCGAAGCACATCAAGTATCCGAGTGAACTCGGTAATACTTGCATCGGACTCAGCCCCAATCCGTGTAGTATGTCCGATAAGGCCGTAGTAATCGGCAACCTCCACCCTTGATGCAAGTCCTCCTCTCGAACCACTATATAGCCCTCCGGAGCATTATACATAGATTGCTTCTCCGTTGGCAAAAGCATTTCAATGTCTGCCGGAATCTCCCATCGCCGGCGGATTTTTTTTAAATCATCTTCATCCAACTCACAAATCGGAGTCGAAACGAAGTCATCACGGTTGGTCTCCCCATTAGGGTCCGGGCAATGAACGGCAAATGTGGCCCTAGGCCTTTTCCTCTCACTCACCGACTGCTTGCCTGTTCCTCGAGGAGCTTTCCTCTTGATACCCCGAGCGCTGCTCTCCGGCACGTCGACCGGCCAATTGCTAGTCCCTGCAGCTTCTTCCGGAAGCTCCTCTTCCTCAGTCAAGATCCGTCTCCTAGTTGGTCTACTCTCCACTCTCGCCTCAAGGATTGAGACGTCCGGAATGGGTACACTACTGTCATCCGCGCCTTCATTCAAGGTCAGGGGAGTCCGCTCTACCATGGGGTGTCCGAACTCAGTCGTGATATTGTGAGTGGTCTTTTCCGTACCACGCCTTACCGAAGGGTGTCGGACTCTCTCTTTTACTTAGATCGAGCCATCCGATTCCTCCTCGTCCCTGGCTTCTCTGTCTACATCGGATTCTGATTCCCCGGTCTCAGATTCGGAATCACTACCGTCCGTCTGGGAACCCTCAGAGCTATCGTCCGATCCGATCTCCGATTCTGAGTCATCTACCAAAACGACGGTTTTTCTCTGCTCGAAGGGAGCTTGATTGATTGTCTCGTCGGCGTTACTCTCGGACATCCTACGAAAGGAAAGGTGCAAGTTAGCCAGAGTTGGATGCCCGAGATCCATTTAAGTGTTTTCTTAAAAGGAAACCCTAGATCTACATTCAGGAGGAGGCAAGACCTTAGAAGGAAGAGATACTAACATGGGCGACTATTCACAAAGGTCCGATTCATACACTTATGAAAATTCTTTAAAAGAAAAGTTGAGGGTCTGATGTACTTACTTGGAAGAAAAGAAGAGTGGTGGTTGAAGGTCCGGCGCGCTTGAAATCTTCGAACGGGAGTTGGTTGCTTCTTCGGACGCTCAAACTCTAAAAAATCCTCTCTCTAGATTGTGTTTGCGCAAAGTGAAGAATGATGAAGGAAGAGCCCTATTTATAGGGGGGGGTATCCTCGGAATACGAAACGTCGCCACTTCATCTAATAACTACCGGAAAACACGTGTCACTCATCAACGGCAATGATACACTGTTCACCGGAAAGTACTATCTTACCCCTAGGCGAACCGGATTTCTAAGGAAAAAACCCGGAACCCTTCGGGAATATCGATACACGTGTCAACACGACATACATATAGACACTATTCATCTGTCAAATCAAACAGCTGTCTCCAACCGAGCAGACCCCTAGTAAGTTGGGCCGGACACGTCCCTCACGGACATATAAAACCAAAACACAAAAACACTTGCCCTAACGCAAGCGGACCCACTATATGCCGGACCCTTGTCAATTATATCAAACTTCTCCTTTATTACTCCTTCATACGAATTGAATGAACCACCTATTTCAATTCATAAAAAAGAGAGGGGGAGAGAGAGATATTACAGCAGAAAAACCACCAACGACCTGGATGCACCCGGAAAACTTTTTTCTTCACTATCTGACGTCGGACGTCTTTCAGTGAACAAAAAATCGTTCGACCATAAAAAATAGTCCCACAACTACCTTCTACTACGATACTTGGAAACTAGGGGGACATATGATGGTGTAAAATCATGTCCAATCCATTAAGTGCGTTACATTGGCACGTCCTAAGGTGAACTAAGGTATAAGCACTTAAGAATTGCATTCCTAAGCACCAAACCAGTGCGTCCGGCCTCACACATGAGACCTAGGATACGAATGACAGCTAACAGTGCTAAGGTACTTTCGGACTATAAGGAGAATCCACCATATACAGGCATAGGACGTATGTCTGGCCGAAGTGTATATGGTCCGACGTATCTCCTTGACGTCCGCCCTCCATAGCAGTGCAGGGTTACTAAACTACGTACCAAGCCTCACGTCCATAAGAGGTCAAAGGACCGGACTGTGCACTTAGGAGGCGGATTCCATCCTCACTGCCCTAGATATATTGAGGAATGATCTGTACACCGGACATGGCTATGCCCTGTCGGACCTATGTCGGACAGATCATTCTAGTAACTACACGGAGCTATGGAAAAGTCCCTATTGCCCTCATTAGGTCTGATTGGACTTAAGCCCAAGCCCATTAACCTATGGGCTTGTACCATCGTACATAGGTGGCCTCATGAGAGGCGCACACTTGGCACGATCCCATAGCTCCATGAAGGTACATTGGTCACACTATAAAAGGCCATCAAATCCAAGCATTTAAGGTAAGCATTAAGTGTTACCCAATCTAGAACTATACACTTTACTTCTTATACCCTTTAGGACCTTCAATCCTAAAGGACCTTGAGTGCTATATCCAGTCTGACCAAGGCAGACCGGACCTACACCTAACCCCCCCACCCCATTGATTCAAAGTTTCAGGTTCCTACGGGACGTAGCCAAGTCAGTGGCATGTCGGACGTGACTTGCTGGCCAAAGAGAGACGTGAGGAGGATTATACCGGATTACACTAGAAAACTACTTTTACCCTCAACACACTAGATTCACAAGGGCATTTATACGATCTCCTCTCCCTGTCGATTTTCTGTTCTGAACAATTTATGGCTATGGAAATTTCTGTTGTGTTGTACATAGATTATTGTTGTCGGTTTTCTCACTACAAGAATCTAGTGATTTAACGACCTGGCCACAAATGGGCCGAGACCCGGCCCAACGGGCCGGCGAGGTTACTTCTGGACGGTTGTCGGAGATGATATGCTGGCCCCACAAACCCACACGGGTTCTAATCCGCGCACTTTGTCCTCACTCGTGCGTGCTCCGGGAACTTCCTGGATGGTCACCCATCCTAGAATTGCTCCAAAGCAAGCACGCTTAACTTTGGAGTTCTCCTAGGTGGATTTCCGAAAAGAAAGGTGCACCTTGTTGGTATGAGTAGCATTTTCAATCCCTTTAAGCTCACACAATTTCTGGGGCGTTACAAGTGATATGGCGATGGTCGTTGCGACAGATGCTACCCGTCGCTAAGTGTTAGCGACGGGTCGGTCAATCTGGAGACAAATAAATGGATTCGCGAACTTAAACCCTTAAAACGTTCAACGTTGCCAACAGATTAACTTATCCGTCGCTAAATATGGCGACGGTTGATCTCATCCGTCTCTACATCATTGACTAATGAATTAAAAAAAAAGGAATAAAAAATTATATGGCTACGGGTCGTGTCATCCGTCGCCACATGACCATAAAAAAAATTTAAAAAATAAATAACAATGGATGGCGACGGATGTGCTATCCGTCGCCATTGCCTTCCTCTTAAAGCCGACGGGAGACAGAAACTTCTCCATTTCTCCCATTCCTCTCCCTCTCCTCCACTTTCATCTCAACTCACCACCACCACCACCGCCGTCGCCCCGCACGACCACCACCACCACTGTCTTCATCTTGTTCTCGATCTCATCTTCCCCTCTCATTTAATAAGGTACCAATTTTGCTCTCTTTTGTTTA
>JAQRGC012136909.1:0-10476 GCA_028659135.1 Plantago lanceolata
GTGAACTTGTGATTGGCAACTTTGAAGAAGAGTTGTTGATTAAGCCCTGCATTCACAACTCTCAGAAGATTTGTCTCCCCTGGATTTATCGGAACTGTTACAGTACCTACATCAAGAATGCGAAGAATTTGCTCATTGGTAAAACCGTAAAAGAATTGAGATTATGTCTGGGAATTTATTCTTTTCGAGAAGGTTGATAATTCCACGGACATACCTTTACTGGAGCAATTGTATAAATCACCGGGTTGGCCGTTGATGGTGTAAGCATTTGATACATTTGGAGCAGCTCCGGTTCTAGTTGCACTTCTAATTACATCAATGGGGTTCCCATCCCACCATTCACCTGACCACCATCATTTTCAGTCCATTGGAATTTGATAGATATAAAGTAGTATACTGTTTGTCAATTTAACGAATCCTAACTAGTTACCAAGAAGAAGGGCTGTCTCGTGTTTGGGCTTAGGGAAGGGATATGAATCTCCTTGTTTTGGGTGAATGATCAGAGCTCCATACACTGTAGCTCTCAGCCAAGAACTATGAGCATGCCACCACAGGGTTCCTTCTTGTCCTTGGATTGTAAATCGGTATGTGTAACTCCCTCCTGGTCTAATTGGGCATTGTGTTATGAATTCTGGTCCATCAGCCCAACCTGTTCTTATTTGCCTTACACCATGCCTGATGCATTTTTTGGAAAATGAGAACATGCGTAAAACATATAATTATTTTTAACATATGTTATACGAAATGTTCCAGCACAATATATATGTCATTCTGTATTCATGCATGCGCGCGTGTGTACTTATTTGTAGCACAGGCATGTTTTTGTGTATCTATGTATATGGCTAGTCTGGAAAACATTAGCATGCTGCATATCTTATACGCGATACTCTCTCTGCATATCTTGTCCGGGTTAGTAATAGAAATAGAGGATCTGTTCTATGCACGAAATTATTAATTACCAGTGAATTGTAACATTGTAGCGAGCTTTGTTAACAACTTTGATCACCAGAGTGTCACCGTTGTTTACTTCCAACGTTGGACCTGGATACATCCCATTCACCGTGATAGCATTGTGGGTTTTGCACAGCCTCTTCACTGGTGTAGCTTGAATCTGTATCAGAAACATGATCCATCAGGACAAAATATAGCTCATGCATGCTAACTACTGTTTTTCAGGTGGAGTTGATAGTATCTACTAGCTAGAAACTTACAATGAAACCATGGTAGTGAACTTTGGCTTCTGTTATCGGCATTGTGTTTGCGAGTAGCAGGGAGAGGCCTAAGAAGACCAAGAAGGTGCATAATGTACTGGCGGTAGGTTTGAAGGTCACCATCTTTAGAACACAGTGAATTCTTTTCTTGTGTCGAATATGATTTGAATTTGAACTAAGCGATTTTCGATGAATGCTAGTGATACAGACCAGTTCCTTTTATACAGAGAGCATGAAGGGAGGTGGTTATGAGTTGGGCAAGATTAGGTCCTCTTGATAGTGAGATCAGAGAATAAAACTTGGTTCACCACCCTATTGAGTAGCAGTAGTTGCATCCACTGGCCTATCAAACTCTTCATATGTTCACTCATTCACTTATCCTTGCTTTCTAAGCTATACAAGTTTCACTAGAGAATAAAATGTTGTTTCACTCATTCCCATTAGTCGTTTTCTCGATCTTGAGTGTTTTTTTAAACGGTAAATTTTATAACTACTCCAACGTTGTATATCAGTTTTTCGGTGGGGATACATTAATCACACCTCAACAATGATAAAATCTCAACATTATAACCAGCATGTCTCAAGACTTGAAAATTGATATACAAACAGAGTCAAAATATGTATTGGATGGAAAATGTGATGATTAATTAAAGATGGTCTAAGATTTGGTATGGTCTGGCAACAAGAATTCTGTTATGGAGATTATTTAAATTTAACATGAAGTTATTTAGGTGGCCTATCAATGGACAACTTATATCAAACAAGGTCAATTATTTTCACGTGTACGTGTTGCTGAACAGTTATTTTTTAATAATATCAGAGTGTTAAGGCTATGTTAATTGAACTGTAGTAAGGTGTATTTTAATGGGCGGAAAATATGTCTCCAACAATTTAAAACGACTTCAGACGGACTCAGAAATGTCAACGACTGAACACATCGTATGTCACGATTATGAGCGATGCGGGTAAGTTCCCGAGTGAAAAGCGTCGATTTAAGATCACGGAGTCTACTGAAGAAAGATCGTGAGTTTAACATTTGAATGTTTATCTTGTCGTGACCGCCAGTAGTAGGCGACCTGTCCTGTCACCGACGAGAGGTCATCCTGAGAGGAAGTAGTGAAGCTTTGAGGACGAAAACTAGTTATTCAGCTCGAGATGGGATATTCGAGATCGATTCCCATCAAGTTACAAATGGAACCTTATGGTCTATTCTAAAAAGATGCTATTCAGGAGCAAATGACATATTAGTCCTTGAAAACGACGTTTAAAGGCAGTCAGATGTAAAAAGACCGAAGTACCCTTGATAGTGACAGGTGGAGGCCCAAGCCCAATCCCATTGGATGTTGGGCCTGCTAGGCGAGATCTGGATCATACACGTTGATCATCAAGGAGTAAAGTACAATCATAAATAGCCACCAAGTTTCAAAAGGACAGATAATTATTTTTTCTACATTGAACACATATACTGTAATAGTACTCGATATTTGTCATAGGAAAGGTTATACGGCCTTTCCTTTGGTTAAAGTCCAAAACTCTCGACTTGACTAACGGCAAATCGGTTTTAATACACACACACATACACTCCTCTTAACTTTTGTAGATTTGAAGTTGTACGAATCAAGGAACAGAATCACAAGTTCGAGATCTAAAGTTTTGTAGAGCGGGACCTCTATCGAGCTCACGCTCACGCGTCCTAAAACGACTCAAAGGTGAATTTCCATATTTGACCCTCGTCATATTCTCTTCGTCTAAATTGGGCTGAATTAAATCATCTATCTCTTAAACGACCACTTGTTTTAAGTATCAATTGAAGTGTTTAGACTTTAGTGCGCTTAATTTTTATAAATGCAACATATTTTTTCTATATTGGTGGAAAGACCTGTATTTTGAGATACTATCGCTAGTTTACATAAATTGTCAATTTTGACAAAACTGTGTGGTCCATATTTGTCACATTTTTTGCTCTTTGGCTTAGTGTGTGCATCTAGTATAAGATTGATCGGATTGGAATCGAAAGGTATCATCATTAACCACATTTTGTCCCAAATGACAATGGGAAACTAAGTGTGTGCATCATGTAACCATTGCAGAGATTAAGCAAGCATAGGCTCTGTTTCTTCAAGTTGGTGTGACTTGAAGAAAGCTCTGTTTCTTGAGCTTACATGGAAGAAACAGAGATGTTCATTTTTGTTTTTGTCTTCTTCATTTATTCCCCTTGTTATTCTAACTCATCTTTTTCACGCATTACTATTGAGATTGCATTCCATGTATACAGAATTGCATATTGAAACCTTAGTTTTCCCACGAAATCGATTTCGATATGTTTTAATTTTCTAGGGTTAGGGTTCATCTTTCACAAAATTGGGATTAATTTCTTCCACTTAAGTCATGTTTGGTCCAGATTTAGGACCAAAAAATTCGTAGTACCAAAATCGAAATAGAACTCAAGTTATAGGATGAAATTTGAAATTTTCACCATGATCACCATATCATACATTGCATACCCAAACTTGCTACATGGACCATATTTTTGTAATTCTTTCATACAACTACAGTTACAAAGAAATGAAAAATCTGATACCATAATTCTGGTGGCAGTATTCTATAATAGAGTATCAAGAAACCAAAACTAAACTAGACCCCTAATGCAGGGAAATAACGAATTCGAATGCAGACAATTTTCGGCCTCTGTTCTTCTTACAGGACAATCTCTGCTGCCTAAATACTTTCTGTGTTTGAATCAACTAACAGCGCGGAAGATCTATTGGGGGAGGCTCCAATGATTGCAGCTCATTGACTCCATTTTCGACGAGGAATGCCATTGCTAAACCCCAGCCAATGTGCACATCCAAGTGACAATGCATAATCCACACACCTGTTTTTTGGACTAATGTGTTAGAATTTCGGCATCTTACAATGTTGAATGGAAAAAGAATATAAATGTGCATGCATGTGTCAGCTAACCTGGATTATCCGCGACAAATCTGATAACTGTCCATCCAGCAACTGGTACACTTGCTGTGTTGCGGAGAGGTGGATCAACGAGGTTGAATTTGGCTGTATCTCTGCTTGGGTTAAAATTTCCAAATCCTTCAGCAAGTATGTAGAAATCGTAACCGTGAAGATGAATAGGGTGGTTTTCAGCTGTAAAGATGCTTGTTCCTTGTAAAACCACCTGAACCGTGTCTCCGTACTTCAACTTGTAGACCTTTGTCCCGCGCATGGGTTGCCATAATGATCTGCTCACATTTCCAGTGTAATCGAATTTAACTTTCGGAGTTGCTGGGAAATCTGTGGTGAAAACTCCGGGAATTCCTTGCTGATGTGCTTGTAATAATGAGAAATTGGATGGCAGAACAAAGGATATATTGTTCATGCTAGCGGTGAAACGAGTTCCATTAGGACCTTGGCAGTTTCTGCTTCTTGCACCAGGAGGACACCTGTTGAGTCCTAGACCTACTGTGAAGAACAAATTGTGATCGATTTTAGTGGGAACTTCAACTTTTCTTGGACTTCTGAAACTCTTGGTGAAAGTAGTTGCAGTGGCGGTGTCATTAAACGCTGGCATTCTTGGCATAACTGGTTTAGACGAGGCACCTTTGGCAGATTTGTATTTAAGGATAGCTGTGGTTGTGGTGTTATCAAAAGGTGCACCTTGAGCACTGGCATAGGCTCGTGCCGCTATGTAGTAGTTGGCAGGCTTCTGATCGGCAGTGATCAGGACATCAGTGGTCTGGCCAGGTCCAAGCATGAGAACCGATGTGGTGAATGGTTTCACATAGGAGGCATCTGCTCCAACCACTGTGAGCTTGTGATTGGCGACTTTAAAGAAGAGTTGTTGATTGAGTGCTGAATTCACAACTCTCAGAAGATTTGTATCACCTGAACTCACTGGAACTGTTACGGTACCTGTTCCAACACATTTTAAAATTCTGTTATTCGTATTTGAAACTGATGACCTGAAAAATAGAAGATTTGTGTTCTTATAAACATACCTTTGCTGGAGCAATTGTAAAGATCACCAGGTTGGCCGTTGATGGTATAAGCATTCGAGATATTTGGAGCTGCTCCGGTTCTGGTGGCATTTCTAATGACATCAATAGGGTTGCCATCCCACCATTCACCTGATCACCATCATTTTCAATTCATTAGAATATGATATAGATGATAAAGAAGTAAACTATTTCGGCAATTCTGTGGATCCGAATTAGTTACCGAGAAGCAGGGCTGTCTCGTGCTTTGGCTTAGGGAAGGGATATGAGTCTCCTTCTTTCGGGTGGATGATCAAAGCTCCGTAAACTGTGGCCCTCAGCCAGGAACTATGAGCGTGCCACCAGAGTGTGCCTTCTTGTCCTTGTATCGTGAATCGGTATGTGTAACTCTGTCCAGGTCTGATAGGGCATTGAGTGATGAATTCTGGCCCATCAGCCCAACCTGTTCTTATTTGCCTGACACCATGCCTGTTTGTTGCATTCATGCAGTACGATAAAGTTATGATCGATATTTCAATGCTAACGTTATAGGATATAGGATGTGCTTCATGCAATGATAAATGCAATTACCAGTGAATCGTAACATTGTATCGAGCTTTATTGATGACTTTGACCACCAAAGTATCACCATTGTTCACTTCCAATGTCGGTCCTGGATACATCCCATTAACAGTGATTGTGTTATGGGTTTTGCACAGCCTCTTCACTGGTGTAGCTTGAACCTGTTACGCACGCAAACATAAATATAACATATCCATCAGAATTCAGAAACAAGTCATCCTAATGACAGTAGCAGAAATGTAGCTAGCTAGCAACATACAGTAAAACTATGGAAGTGAACTTTTGGCTCTGCTGTCGCCATTGTGCTTGCGTACAGAAGTAAAAGGCCTAAGAAGCCCAATACCAGATTCGCAGTGTTTTTCAAGGTCACCATTTTCGATACTTAATAAGCTTCTTTTTCGTGTAGACTGTGAAGGGAATGAAGGTTGTTTTGATGAGTGTTTAGTGAAACAGAGAAGCTCCTTATATAGAGTGTGCATGAGAAAGGGTTGTTATGAGTTGGGCAAGATTAGGTCATGATGGTCAGTGAGAGATCACAGCACTTAGTTTACCCTGTGAAGTAGTTAGATTCATCCACTTGCCTATCTAACTCTTGGAATTTTTTCAATCATTTCATTTACTTGTGCTTAATTTCCAAGATGTCAGTTCACATGCATGGTTCTTAAATCTTAAGTTCCATTTGGTGTCACATGACACAGTTTGAGTAGTGCATGCAATGCACAGTAAGTATTTGTCTGATACAGATGTTTTCAGAACCAAAAGGAACTATTTGTTGGTGTCCGAGAGCGAGTAACGAGTACATCGTGTGTAAGATGCGTCTCGTGGAAAGACACACTACATAAGGAACCAAACCTCTACGTACACATCGTGTTGTGCCTTTTCTTAAGAAGTGTCGTTCTACGCGTTGTTTTATTTTGATTTTACGGTTTATTAGATGCTAGAAATGGGATACAGTATGTACCCTTGTCTTGGAAAGTAGGTACCCTGTGGACAACAGAGGAGCAAATCCATTTGAGAAAGGGAACAGTTTGCATTAGTTCAACCTATATTATAATAATAGGAGTTGTTACACATGACTTATAGTTTTGTGGGACTTTGCCTCTTGTAGTAGGGTCATTATGTCTAATTAAGGACCTTGGTTTTGCTTAACATCATCTTGCTTTGAGCCGATTATGTTTTAATTCTGAATAGAAATATTAATCATGGCAAAAAGTTCACAGATAATCGTCTTTAATTATTTTAATTATTACGCTCCACGTTATCTTAAAATCTTCTCATTGTTTTCTATTACAAAGATTCCTGTTCAAAAATAAGAAATGACCAAATGATTAACAATTTCTGCTATGCCATTATCAGTAGCAGTCAGCCATCGTGTTCATTACAACGGTGGGGGAAAAAAATCAAAAGGTCTACTGTATTATGTTTCATAAAACTGGATTATAATTAGTTGTTGAATTGTAATATGGTTGAACTAACTAAGTGGAGTGTATCTATATACATAGATAGAGCTAGTCATCATGGTAAGAAAAACACATACACCTATACTCCTCAAGTCTCATAATAATAGTATATTAAGGTTCCGTTCAGTTCTATTGATATTTTTTAAACTAAAGTGAATGGAGTTAAACTAATTAAATTAAAGTATAGATTTCAACTAAGACTCCGTTCAATACGGCGGAGAGTTTCTCAACTGAAGTACAAATTTGAACTAAGAAAACCTAAATTGAACTTAACTGAATACAAATGAAGTAAAGACTGAACATAGCCTAAACAAATTTGAACTAACGTGTGAATTTAAAGTGAGGTGAACCGAGCCTAGGTAGATTAGATGTACAGAGATAGAATCTTTCATGTACCGTTAAATAGTAAATACTGATTAACAAACTGATGGGGACAAGAATTTGATTTGTGTGACATTTGATGAAAAGTGACATGAGTAAGATTGAGGAAAGTCATGATTAGTAAGTTTGATTAGGTTCTAAGAATATTAATTGAACCGAATTGTGATTTTATGGAAGATAAGATGTCCCTTATTTGGTTTGGTCAAGTTCTGATTATATTTACAACGACAAATTCGTTAAGACAAGTTGGTAATGAACGACATATATATTTTCAATGATGTTAAGTACTCAAAATTCAAAATCGAACAACAATTTAGGTGGCCTGTTAATGGACATCAATTAGCTTAACTAGGGGTCACGTGTTTAGCATCGTTGTCTCACAATTTTTTTTCGACTTTTAATGGCATCCACGTTTACAACTAATCCAATCGATTACTGTCGGGCCCTTTTGAGGGGCAACTCTTCCAGCGACGTTTTTTATATCCACAAGACTCGAACCCAAAATTTTGCTTAAGTGAACTCAAATCTCTTACCACTTAATTAAGTCAACAACCGTTGGTGTTGTCTTACAATTTAGGAGTACAGTATTTGTTAATTACATTAACATAAACCGGAGATTACACATGTCGAAGTTGATAATCAAGCTAACGGACTCGAATAAATTAACTTTAAGGTGCTATTGTCTTCGTCTTAGCATAACTGAATGTTTAAGCGAATATTAAAGTTTATTTTCAACTTTTTAACTTTTACTGTCAACTCGTGATGAATAATGTATTTATTTGTTTGTCCTATCTACTTTTTAAATTTGTTGGCATTTGACAATTTGACAATCTTAGATGTATTTAACAATTCTAAATAATCATTAGGTTAATTATAAGGTTATATCCATCTCCAAATGTTATCTTTTTCCAATGTTTATAAAATATTTCCAGATTCGTCAAGAGCCGTTGGATTGTCATTGACAAACGACGTCGTTGCAAACTTAGGGCACTCATTATCAATTCAATTGGGACCGAACTTCTCTGAATTGGGGGCGAACCACTGCTTACCGAATTAGGGGATTCGTTAGCTTAGTTCTTCTCCTTCTTATTCACTTCCCCTTTTGCAGAGGCCAATTCTTTCTTCAGTTGACGGCTGATCTTGAGTATCCAGAGCTTTTCCAATGCTGACAAGATATATTCTCAATCCGGGTTCGTTTCGTTATTCTTTAGCATCAATTATAATCCCTCTGTTCAATGCATAGTATACATTTGGTTTCGCGTCGGTTTTTTAGTAGATTTGTTAATGTGTTGTCATTGATTCATTGTTAGTATATAGGTTTGTAAGGGAACTTATGGAATTAATTTCTCGGAAATGGAACACGTATAGAATTGATCTTCTTTCAAGCAAAGTTGTTTTACATTTTTCTGTAATAGTACAACCAAATGATTTTATCAGTACACTACAGTACATAGTATATTCTATGGTTCATCATATATTGAACCATCCTTCTTGTGCTGGTTCCCCATAATGTGGGGAAATAAAAATACTGCTATAAGTTACTTGACAAATGCCCTTCTTACAAGACACTATATTCTGCATAACTTTCGGCGTATGAATCAACTAACATCGCGGAAGATCTATTGGAGGAGGCTCCAACGTTTGCAGCTCATGGATTCCGTCTTCCACAAGGAATGCCATTGCTAGACCCCAGCCGATATGCACATCCAAGTGGCAGTGCATAATCCACACACCTGTTGGTTTTTACCTCATGCATTAGATTTTTTGATATAAAACTAAAATGATAAATAGAAAAATATTAATGGGACTGTGTCTCAGCTTACCTGGATTATCTGCGACAAATCTGATCACTGTCCATCCAGCAACTGGTAAGCTTGCTGTATTGCGAAGAGGTGGATCGACAAGGTTGAACTTTGCTGTATCTGTGCTAGGGTTAAAATTTCCGAAACCTTCAGCGAGTATGTAGAAATCGTAACCATGAAGATGAATAGGGTGGTTCTCCGCGGTAAAGATGCTTGTTCCTTGTAAAACCACCTGGACTGTTTCCCCATACTTCACTTTGTAGACCTTCGTCCCGGGTGTGGGTTGCCATAGGGATCTGCTCACATTTCCGGTATAATCGAATTTTACTTTAGGTGTTGCTGGAAAATCTGTGGTGAAAACTCCAGGAATCCCATGTTGATGTGCTTGTAATAATGAAAAATTGGATGGCAGAACGAACGATATATTGTTCATGCTAGCAGTGAAGCGAGTCCCATTCGGGCCTTGGCAGGTTGTGTTGCTTGCACCAGGGGGGCACTTGTTGAGACCAAGGCCAACTGCTAGGAACAAATTATGATCGATTTTGGTGGGGACTTGAACTTTTCTTGGGCTTCTGAAACTCTTGGTGAAGGCGGTGGCGGTGGCTGTGTCATTAAATGCTGGCATACTTGGCATTACTGGTTTAGCCGCGACACCTTTGGAAGGTTTGTATTCAAGGATAGCCGTGGCTGTGGTGTTATCAAAAGGTGCACCTTGACCGCTAGCATAGGCTTGTGCTGCGATGTAGTATTTGGCAGGTTTCTGATCAGCCGTAATTAGGACATCCGTGGTCTGGCCAGGTCCTAGCATGAGCACTGATGTCTTGAATGGTTTAACGTAAGAGGCATCTGCCCCGACCACTGTGAGCTGATGATTGGCGACTTTGAAGAAGAGTTGTTGATTAAGTGCTGCATTCACAACTCTCAAGAGATTTGTCTCCCCTGGATTCACCGGAACTTTTATGGTACCTGCATCAACATAGTGAAGAACTCTGTTCATAAGTACTTTCAGTGCCATATATGATTCGCTCGACTGAAAGAGTTTGTGTTTAACTCAGAAACATACCTCTAC
>JAQRGC012138485.1:0-13833 GCA_028659135.1 Plantago lanceolata
CTTCCAATATTTGTGATGTTGGTAGGGGTAGATTGTTGCCAGCAAGTGTGGCTTCTTTGTACTCAGTTCCCTGAGATTCTGATGAATGAAATCTTCTTACTTCTCAAAAAAAAAAAAAAAAATTAATTGTTTGATTGATGTCTAATTCAAATTTTACTCGCCTCTAATTCAAATTCACTGTGATAATGGAAGATTTGGTAGCACCAATTTCTTCGGAATCGCAAAGGACATCAGAAAGCACAAAGAGGGGATGTAGAATTGAGGGTTCAGTACGTGCAAAGAAGGTGAGGATACACGACACGATACAGAGAGTTTTATAGTTCATAGCTTCTGTTATGCAGATTCATACACATAGAGTCACAAATATTTGCTGAAATTCACTGTGATAATCATCACAAAATCACAAACCCTTAAATCAATCAATCAGTTGCCAAAATAGCTTTTGATCAGGAGGCCAAGTCTCCTCGGGAGATCGAGCACCGCCATAGCCACCACCAATTCCACCATAAGAAGCAGTCTACCAACGCTACTAAGAAGACGAAGAACTCCTTCGAGAAGGTTAGAGTTTTTGTGGTCCAGAAACTTTCTTCCAGCCCTAGTCTTGAAAGCAATGTAAACTCGTGCTCCATCAGTAGCCGAACGAGCTGATCCAATAAGATTCCTGGTGACCTGCGAATATTCAAAGAAACATACATAACAGATATTATCAGCAAATATTTGTTACTCTCCATGTATGAATCTGCATAACAGAAGCCATGAACTATAAAACTCTCTGTATCGTGTCGTGTATCCTCTCACCTTCTTTGCACGTACTGAACCCTCAATTCTGCATCCCCTCTTTGTACTTTCTGATGTCCTTTGCGATTGCAAAGACACTGGTGCTACCAAATCTTCCATCATCTGCATTCTGCAATAAACAGGCTAGTTTTTACAGCCTTCTTATTCAAATGCAGGTTAACCGGAAAATAATGAGTACAACTACCTTGACTAGGCTCTTTGTATCCCGACCGCCATAATATAACTCACGCATAGTGTAGTCGTGATCGTCAATACTCTTTCTGACATGTAAGAAGCAACAGAAATTTAATTGGTAGAGAGACATTCAGATGAGCAGATTACTAGATAGAATTTCCCACCAACTCAAAATAACAAACCACAATAATCTTTTAGTTTAGACTCGTAGTAATGTATCAATCTGCAACTTTTGATACTGATTGTACTGATCAAACCGAAGCTACACAATTCATAGATAGAGGACTAGCAGTAGCTACTTACCGTATTATATCACTTCCATTGCGGAAGATACCGATCGATGGATAACCTATTACTTCATACCTGCACATATATTGCATTCAGAACATATTCCACAATTCAGGAACATTGTAACTAATTAAACAAGTTCGGAAAGTCCTCTAGAACAAGAAAAATGTGCAAAGGACTAAACCTTTATGCGTTATTTATGTATGTCAAAATTTATGTACAAAGTACCTGTTGCACAAGCCTGGTTCCTCCACGCAGTCAACCTCGCCCACAAGAATACCCTTGCCAGCTTCTGTGTCATATCTACGCAAAGATGTATACAAGTATTTTCAATAATAAATAGAAGGAAAGTATGGCCTGTAGCGTTTACTTAGCAGTACATAAGGTATATATCGTACCTTTTTCCTATAATCTTTGCTGCTTCCTCCCATGTAGGTTTCTGAAACGCAAATGAAAGGACATGAACAAGAGTGTGTTATAAGTAAGTCACTGTGATTTCGATGTTGTGTTGAAAAAAGAGGAGTAACAATTAGTACCAGATGTTGGCTCCATTGGCACCAAGGTGTGTAGAACTTTACTACCATAAGAGGATTCCTGAAAGTGAAACATCCCAACACAAAAAAAAGTTGATACATCATAAGCATAATATGATCATATCAATGAAAAGATGAAAAGAAGAGCGAAGTTAATTTAAAACCATATACTTACTGTTTTAAGATTGTATCAAAATTACGTGAATTGAGCACGACAGAACCTTCTCCAAGGTCTTCAACAACTTCTTGAGTCTGTGAATCTATGGTGTACTTGCGGAAGGTTTTAGTTACATTCAACATGTTCTGGAGAAAAAATACACCAGTTCAGAACATATGCAAAGCTCTGATCATCTACAATACATATTTAGACAACCTTTACACGGCCAGTTGAAATCCATACAATATATGCTGATCTTGAGCATATGGATGAGATAACACAATATAAGAACTAAGAAATAACATTGTGAAATGGAAAAGAAAACCATACATTTGATCAACTCCAAGTCTCCAACTACATACAGTAATCTAGAGTACATACATACATCATATAAACGAAATAAAAAAACAGCACTGTCAAATCAGAATCCGTGCTTTTGGAATTAAGGCCAACACAGAGATTCTTGAACAAAATGAATATCTGTAAAGGGATGACTGGACTAAAATGCTTAAATGAACGAACTTACCATTCCAAAGGCATCACGGACATCAACAGATGCAAATTTACAGGGCACTTCTGGAAAACTACCCAAAACAAACAAAGAAAAAAGAATGATAATAAGCACTCATTCATACAAAAATCAACAGAAATAGCCGTATGGTTCAAAAAGTGAATAATCTGATATGCCTAGTAATCCTTTAAAATGCTATGACAAACGGGTAATAAAATCAACACGTGCATCAGTGCATAGTGAAGTACGTACATACCTCATATTGAAATCAACTTGTAAGAATTCACCATCAGAGTTTGCACTTCGATAGTCAGATAATCCCTGCAGCCAACAACACCAAAAGGCAGCGCAAAGTATGTAAACCATACTGGTAAAAACAAAAATACAACATACTCCAGCACAAGAATTGGTTAGAATGAACACGAAAAGGTATAGACAGAGCTGGTTACATACCAGTCCCAACAAAACCATCAAGGATATAGCTGCGATAATTGTCAATCGAGCACCTGTCAACCATGATTCGACAAAGTTTCGCATGATTTTCCTGCAAAGTTGAGAGAAAAATGTCAAAGCGGACCAAATGATGATTCATTAAAATCCCTGCAGATGTTACCTTAACATAACAAGGGAACAGTTGAGCTAGATAACTTTAAATTTTACGACGAATATCAAGAAAACATTGATCATAACATATGCAGAAAAGGCAAAATGATTGTTACTAAGTAGTATCATTGATCAACAACGAAACAATGAACGGATAATCAGCTAATATGCACATTGATAGAAATAGAAATAGAACTGATCGAAGTAGCTAGCTAGCTAACCTGTAAGAGTCAACGGTTTCGATTCCACCAGTAGAAGACATTCTTAATCAAACTGGCATGAAAAGAGAAATACAAGAAATCAAACAACAATTTATCAGTTGAGAAGATTCCCTCTACTAGACTACTACGATTAAAAATTGAATTGAAAATGTTACTTATGGGTGATTTTAAAAATCAAATAGGCCGTGGAGGCTCCTGATACAAATAGGTAAACATTATACTCATCCGTCTCAATCAATTCTTTATATATTCTTTTTTTAAACGTTCTAATCAATTCTTTACGTTTTCATTTTTAAGAATTACCCCACACTTCATCTATATTATTTTAAACAAATACCCCACAATATTAAACACATGTGTAAAAAATAAACATAGATTATTCATTGGGACGGATAAGTACCACATAGACGTGTGTGATCACATAGTCATTAGGAACCACGCTAGACCAAAGGCTAGGTTTACATCCATTACGGTCTGCAAGCTCTTCAACAATTTCTTGAGACTGTGAATCTATGGGGGTACTTGGAGAAAAATATACACCAGTTCAGAAAATATGCAAAAGTCTGAATATATTTGTTCATATAGAATACACAAATTGCAACACAGCATCACAACTTGCATGTGGTTTTATAAGATTCTGTAACCCAACTACCCAAGTGGCATCTCTAGATATGACAGAACTTGCTTATTGCACTTAAAGATATGAACAACAAAATGTGAAATTTATTCATATACAGAAAAACCATAAAGTCTTTCTTAGAGATTAGAAAGAAATGGCCTAATTTTTCGTGATTGATGGTAATTCTGAATTGAAAAATTATAAACAAGCTAGTTATTCGAACAGGAACAGCAAAGGTCATTTCCAACTTTAGTGGTCCAGAAACTTTCTTCCAGCCCTAGTCTTGAAAGCAATGTAAACTCGTGCTCCATCAGTGGCCGAACGAGCTGATCCAATAAGATTCCTAGTGACCTGCGAATATTCAGAGTAACATACAAATTTTATCAGCAAATATATAGTTGTGACTCTATATTAATTCTATAAGTACGAATCTGCATGATAGAAGCTATGAACTATAAAACTCTCTGTATTATGTAGGCTCTCACCTTCTTTGCACGTACTGCACCCTCAATTCTACATCCCCTCTTTTTACTTTCTGACGTCGTTTGCGATTGCAAAGAAACTGGTTCTAACAAAGCCTCCATCATCTGCAGCAATACACAAACTAGTTTTCATAGCCTTTCCATGCAAATGCAGGCTGACCAGAAAATAATGAGTACGTACGGTACAACTACCTTGACTAGGCTCTCTATATCCCAATAGCCATAATATGACTCATATAAATCGTAACCGTGAATACTCTTTCTGAAATTTAAGGAGCAGCGGAAAGTTATTGATATTTGATAGAGAGGCGTCCAAATGATAAGTTGCAGCAAATTACTAGATATAATTTAGCACGAACTTAATCAAAAAAGCACTATCGGCTTATCAGATAGACTCGTGGTAATGTGTCCATCTGTAACTTTTGATGATGATTATACTGAGGAGTAGCGTTAGGTACTTACCCTATAATATTACTTCCATTACGGAAGATGCGAATTGATGGAAACCCTCCTTGTAAACACATACTTTCATTCGGGGAGTATCTAAAAGTTAATGGTGTGCAGTAAATCAGGAGTATAGTAAACAAGTTCAGAAAGTCCTCTACAACGAAGGACAATGCAAATGACTAAACCTTTACGTGTAAGTTGTAACTATGTGTTGATATTTATGTAGAAAGTACCTTCTGCACAAGCCTGGTTCCTCCACGCAGTCAACCTTGCCCACAAGAATACCCTTGCCAGCTTCTGTGCCATATCTATGAAAAGATGTATACAAGTTTTTTCAATAACAAATTCGAGTGAAATATCACGTGTTTTGTTTAATTAGTAGGAGTAGTACATAAGGGATCACACCTTTCTCCCATAATCTTTGCTGCTTCCTCCCATCTAGGTTTCTGAAACGCAAATGGACGTGGAGATAAGAGTGTTATAAGCAACTCATATGATGTTGTGTTGACAAAAGAAGAGTAACGATTAGTACCAGATAATCACTCCAAAAGCACCAAGTTGTGTAGAAATTTACGACCATAAAAGGATGCCTAAAAGTGAAATATCCCCAACACATCAAAAGTGGATACATCACAAACATAACATATTCTGGAGAACGTCCTTCTAAAATTTAACACCATAAACTTACTGTTCTAAAATTCTGTCAAAATTATGCGAGTTGAGCACGACAGAACCTTCTCCAAGGTCTTCAACAACTTCTTGAGTCTGTGAATCTATGGTGTATTTGCGGAAGGTTTTAGTTACATTCAACATGTTCTGGAGAAAAAATACGCCAGTTCAGAACATATGCAAAGCTCTGATCATCTACAATACATATTTAGACAAGCTTTACGCGGTTGAAATCCATACAATATATGCTGATCTTGAGCATATGGATGAGATAACTCAATAAAAGAAGACTGTCAAATGAAAATTGTTTATACAATAATCTAGAGCACATGCATGATACATCAAGTCATCAATACATCATATAAACGAAATAGAAAAACAGCACTTTCAAATCAGCATCCCTGGTTTTCGGCACTAAGGCCAACACAAGAGATATTCTTGAACAAAATCAATATCTTTAAGACATTAGTGGACTAGAATACGTATATAGTTATATGAACAAACTTACCATTCCAAAGGCATCACGGACATCAACAGATGCAAATTTACAGGGTACTTCTGGAAAACTATTCAAAACAAACAAGGAAAAAGAACGATAATAAGCACTCATTCATACAAATGAACACATAATGTGGCTGTATGGTACAAAAAGTGAATAATCTCGTTAAAATGCTATGACAAAAGGTGTATTAAAAGCAACACTTTCATTGGTGCATAGTGAACTAAAAATACCTCATATTGAAATCAACTTGTAAAAATTCACCATCAGAGTTTGCACTTCGATACTGATCAGATAGTCCCTGCAGACAACAGCCCCAAAAAGCAGTGCAAAGTATGTTAACCGGCCATACTTGTAAAACAAAAATACAAAATACTCCAGCAAAAGAATTGATTAGAATGAACACACTACACGGACAGGTATATACAGAGCTGGTTCCATACCAGTCCGAACAAAACCATCAAGGATATAGCTGCGATAATTGTCAATCGAGCCCCTGTCAACAACCATGATTCGACAAAGTTTTGCATGAGTTTCCTGTAAAGATGAGAGTAAAATGTCAAACCGCACCAGATGATGATTCAGTCAAATCTCTGCAGATTCTATACTAACTAGTAACTACACAAATAGTACTAATGTATCAGCTGGATTGCTTAAAGTTTTAGAAAAAGATCAAGACTATTTAACCTTACTCATCACAATTCACATGCATACGCAGAAAAGGCCAAATGATTGTTAGTTTGTTACTAAGTATCATCGATCAACAACCAAAAAATGAATGAAAATCCGCCAATTTGTACTCATACATGATAATTTAATTTATACACTAAGATGCACATTCATAGATCGCAAAATGAGGAACTGATCGAAATAGCAAGCTAACCTGTAAGAGTCAACGGTTTCGATACCACCAGTAGACGACATTCTTAAACTTAGAGTTTAGCAACTCATGCATGACAGGTTGAGAGTATTTAACAGTACTACTCTGGTTTCTATGCAGGTTGCCGTTGACTTGTCTGCTTCATCATTCATTCACATGGTGCTTAATTCTTTTTCTTTGCTCAAGTTGTCTCTTCCTCTCTGTCTCTCAAATTCACTACTACAGTATTATATTAGAAGATCGAAGACTCGGTCTAAGATTATAATTAAATCCACAAAATGTAAGAGATTTTAAAGCTGAATTGATAATGTTACTCGTACGAATTATGTGCATTATTTTTCGAGATTTACTGCAACTTCACACGGGAAGTAGTCCCGTGATATCACATGAAAACGGAACTTCTAAGACAATGATAATTGATAAGGCTATGGCTCATGTATAGCTAGCCGTTGAAAATCACATTGCAAATCAAGCAAGGATTGAAGAAGGAAGAAGAAAGCGTCTTAATTCTTCAGTTCACAAGCCATACTTTCACGATTCGTCATAGAGCGTGAAATAGAGCGCAGGACTACCAAGACTTACCATACACCAGCTACACCAGATACCAAATAATACCCAAATCGTAGAATTCTAGGGTTTTTTCAGCTGCATCTTCATCAGCTTGATGTTCTACTATTTCAAATATCGTAATTATCTGAGGGTTTTCATTACTGGTACGGAGTAGAGTAATTAGCATCATATAATTTCGTATTTACAGTGTTGATAGGTAAGAATTTACCTTTATAAGAGGCTGATAGGACTAATTAGTACTCCCTCCGCCACGAATCAAATGTCCGAAAACAGATACTAACTGCATGGTTAGGAAGAATCTAATGGATATAATGCAGAACTAGAATCAGGAATGTAAGGAACCAGTGCGACCTGTAAGAGTGAACGGTTTCGACTCCATTGGTAGAAGAAGACATGCTATAAATGTGTAACATGAGACGCGGAAACAATATAGATAAAAATGAGGTCTCTGCAGAAAACTGGTTATACAGACGAAATCAATTCCGAATTTTCTAATAACAGTATCTTTAAAATTAGGCCATGTCTCTTGAACTTTATTCATGTTCTTGTTTAAGTTGTGTTTGTTCGTTTTTCTTTTACGTATAGCAGTCTTTTTGTCATTGCTGGAAAAGGACTGACTAAAATCGCCTCCATTACAGTTTATTGTGCGTGTCGGTACAGAAAAACCTCGTTAGATTGTACAAGAAGATGCTGTATTCCAAATTGATTTCTCTGTTTTGATTGTTCAATTGTTATTCTTTGTACTTCATTTTCTTACACAAATATTCCAGCTCCTTTTACTGTTCTAGTTGTGTTGTACAGTTGTATCCATGAAGATAGCTCTAATCAATTAGAAAAACATGGTGTCATGATGATCATCCTTAAAGCAGAATTACAAGACACCTATACGGTATTCGCTCATGTTACATTCCAAAAACTACAAAATTACATTTCGTTTTGAGTAAAGTTCAAAGATAATATCAAATACAATCGAAGTTTATAATGTTTCTTCAAATAGCCTTTTGTTTTCACAATAAATGCATCATCCATATTCGAAAGCACAATCAGGTAGAACCGTAGAAGAAGAAGAAGAAGAAGAAGAAACAGAGAAAAACAGAGCAACTCTGTTTTCACTTTTTTGCTACTCTGAGTGTTTTTCCCTTTACTTCTGGTTACAAATTTCAAACATCTAGCAAATCAGATGAACAACGCGCATAAATAGGTGTAAATTTTCATGAGCACGCCTCGTTAGATAATTTCGCAAACAAAGTGATATCGAACATCAATATGTTTGGTCTGATGACTTTACAGCCATTCGTGTCTAGCAAGACTAAGAAACTTGAACCTAATTACCAGTATTCTAGCCTTCTCGGCGCTCCTAGTCTTGACATCTATTCGATAATTCACTCAACTCCTTTGAAAAATTATATATATACTTCGTCCGTCCTGATCAAAGCTTTCCATTTGATTTTATTACTTCTTTTTTTAAAGCTTCGGTACTACACAAGCTAATTATCAAGATGAACTGTATACATCTTCCAACTACAGAGAAACTTTAGGTGTGTGAGTGTGTGTTGGATCATTTCAACCATGTAATAATAATTTGAAGTTGATGCATCGATGAATAGGTCCATAATAGAGAGAAACTTTAATTGCTTTGTTCATTTCAATTCAACCATGTAATAATTTTGTGCCCCGTATATACATACTTAGTTGAAACGAAACAACATAAGGCAAGCAAGTGGACTGGTAATAATCATTCTACTCCAGCACCTACATTGTCTTTTCCATGTCTCTTTTATCATTGCAACTAAGATTACTGCACGGAAATAGTTAAAACTCAAATGTTTTTTCGTAACCAAGGACGTACCCAGGATTTGAGGGGCACAATGTGTTAATGTCCACCCAGATTTCGCCCCTGCTGTGAAAATTGACTACCTAAATTATGTCGGTTAAAGAGAGAAGTGCAATTTGATCACTTGATCTCATATTTGATCTTTGAGAGCGATTTTGTCTGATTTGTAGATTAAGGCATGTAAAATCAACTATTTAGCACAATTTTCCTCTTTCTTTTTTTTTTTTTTTTCTATTCCAATCGGAAAATTGTCACATTCGATTAATCCAGGATTTTTGTAAAGGGTGGCTCTTCCCGGTGCTCTTTTTACGCACCTCCTATGTTATCTAAGCTCCTTAATTGACATGGTGGACATTAATTTGTTAGAATATGAAGCTGAGGATCACAAATACTCTAACTTCAAATTAACATTTTCGGTTTAATTTTTTGATTTTTTTGTGCATACTAATTTCAAATGAAACCCTTTATTGTATTTCTTCTGAATGGAGACTATAGTGATTTATCGAAATTAATATTAATCTATTGATATAAATGTAATACCGATTATCTGAAAAATAGAAAAAGGAGGGAAAATCATGAAATCTGAATGATATCAAGATTCAAAAGTATTAAACCTCTATATTGATCTTCCTTAACTTAAATTTCACCAAGAAAATACCACCATGATCATCTCTATCCTTTTCTATCTATCTCATTACATAAAATACGTTAATCCTATATACATATATTTCTAAAAAGAAAAGTATACAAGTCAATATACTCACTGGTACTACTAGTTACTATACCTGTTTTTGAGCTAGAGAATGGTAAAATACTTTGAGAATGATCACTCTGGAACGCTCTAACGCTTGACGCTTGTTAATTATGAAGTGGATTCGAACCTGCTGGAACTCTCCGCTTGTCCGACTTGAACGTATGAGCATTTCTTGCACTCCTGCAGGGATGAAAACTGGCCTTGTTGCAGTTGGATTTGGCTGAGAAATTATGGAAGTGTTCATCAACTCTGTGTCTGATGGTGAAGCTTGCTGAGGTGATGAGTATCATGATACTAATAACTAAAGTGAGCTTAAATCTAATGATGCCCTTAATCATCATAGATTTAATGATGTATTAAGAAGTTCAATGGGATCGATGTAGATTTAGACACTTTGTTCTACTTTGGGACTTGGGAGGTAGTGAGCTTATATGGTTGTCTTGGTATGATCTTGTTTGACTTTGTTGTTGAGTTTGAAGATAATGCGGTGTGACATTTTATCCTATTTTTATAAGCGACTTCATGTACTATTAGTGTAAAGTTGAAACTATATAAATATGATTATATAGTGATGGATAAAGTTTGTGGTTTGACTTTGTTGTTGGATTTCATGATAACGCCACCGGATCTTTTGTCATGCATCTGTGAGCGATTTCTTGTACTACTAGTGTAAAGTTAAAACTATACGAACATATTATGTATTTATGGTTAGAGAGTATATGATTTGACTTTGTTATTGGTTTTTATGATAACATTCAAACAGATATTTTGACATGTGTTTGTGAGCAACTTCATGTACTAGTAGTGTAAAGTTGAAACAATACGCACATAATGACGTGTTGATGGTTAAAGTTTACCGTTGATGCTAAATCTTATGTCCAGCTTTTGTGAGCGACTTCATGTATTAATGTAAAATTACAAGTATAAAACGATACTGGTTATTAATTATCGGAGCTTATAGTTCATTCGAGTGTTGAAACAGGGTTTTTGTAAGAAAAAGTAAAAAGATGTAGATTGTAGAATCATGTGTGATGATTACGATAGGATTTATATGGAATGAGTATCATTTGCCAAGTACTCACTGAAATACATGGGGTAATGCAAGGCTTCAAGGTCAAGCCTTGTTCCAAAATTATTATGCAAGTACCAAGACAAAGTGCTATTTTGAGTGATGCCATTATCTCACCTTTTGGAAGTTGAACCATTTATAGTCGAGTTTCTTTTGATTTAGTTTCGACGCGCTCGAGATGTCAACGGCAGACAGCCAGACACTGGTTTGTCACTATAAATGTGGGAAACATACATAGTGAAGACAATACGAGGATAGGTGCTCGAGTAACACATGAGAGATTGGAGATTTAAAATCCAACAAAGGTATATGTTAAGTTATTAGAATTATGTTGTGTTTTGTAGAACCTTCCGATTTGCTTGGTTCTGAACTGGAGTGTGGGTATTTACCCACCTTGGCTTTATTTCTAAATCGGGTTTGTGGCTTTCGACTTTTACACAACCAATTTCACTATTTCTACTCTTCACCAACATTTTATCTCTACACTATATACTACTCTTAGTGCACTCCTTATAGTTTGGGCCTTAAATGAAGATTTACAAATAAAAGCCCCAAAAGAAACCTCTTCCAAAATAAAGCCGCAAATGGTTTGGAGCTTCTTTATAGGCTCCACATACCACATTATTACTTCATTAACCAATCAAATAATTAAGAAATAGTAAAATTTTAATATGGAGGCGTAATTTAGGGCTACTAAGGGGGCTAATATTTAGAAGCCTTTTGCCATGGACTACTAAATAGTAGCCCCAAATAAGCCTCCATTAGAGGCATTTTTGGGCTTAATTGGGGCTTTAAGTAAAAAAAAAAAAAAAAACTTCCATAAAGAGTGTTCTTACACATCTTACAACTTTAATTTCTCCACCAATCAAATTATTTACTAACTTTAAAAATGGACATATCACATCCCTAATAAGTTCACTCATTACGCCTACTAATCCTACTCCACATCCAAATACAAAACCCCCAAAACAACTCAAACCCAAACACAAAACCCATTTCCAAAACTCCCTCAAATCAGTTACTACTAATTTACTATTACCACTCCCAACCAAAAGCCAAAAACCCACCATGTCCAGGACACACACTGGAAGCCTAATATTCATTGTCCTTATTTTTATGTTTTCTATGTGTTTTGCAACTAGTTTATGTAGTGGGCGCCCATAATTACTACAAGGAACAAGCCTAGCTTGTTTTTTTTTGGAGCCTGAAAGAAATTTCCATTACCAAAAGCCAATACAATAAACCGATCCAAAGATCCAGGTAAATCAACCTAACCAAGAATTATCAGTTCTACAAAATGAATCTACATTTACAACTTTTCACATAGCAACTTGAGCCCAACATGTGTACAGGCCCTAGTTTTTATGGACTGAATGATTTGTGTAGCCAAGTCTTGTCTTCTGGGCTTTGCAGAAAAGACTCCCTCATTTCTACTGATCCAGATCATATACAGAGTTTCTGCAATAGCTGCCTTCAATAATTTCGACCTCATGCTCTTCCCCTTACAATTTTGGACAAGCCACTGCAGTTCACAATCCCAGGCCAGAGGAGAGCGTGTAATTTTCATCCAGTTGAGAACCTCTTTCCAAACTTTGCATGTTTCAACACAGTCGAAGAATAGATGATCATGACTCTCAATGCCACCACAAAACCAGCAGAGACCATCCGTTTGTATTCCAAACTTGGCAATTCGATCCTTGGTCGCAAGTCTCGTGTTACAGCACATCCAAAGAGTGAATACTGCTCTTGGCCTTGCAATATTGCCAAAAAATATTTTCCTCCATACCACGACTGGTTTAGGAGCTCGAATCTCCCTATATATACGTCCCGTATGGTATTTACCAGTAGAAACTGCGAGTTGCCATCCTTGATTTAGAGCCATACCTGCTCTGCCCTTGAACATTGCCCGCAAAATCCAAGAGCAGTTGTTCTTTGGTTGATATTGGCTAACCAAAGAATAAGTTTGTGTTTTATTGAACTCATTGTTTGTAAAATTACTCTATTTAATATAAAGCCAATAGGTTTTCCAAGCACTTTTGAAAAGAATTATTTTAATTGTATTTCCTTAGTTATCACATTATCCAATGCATTAGTATTTTTTACTATGTGCTTGTTCTTCTGCAAGTGTCGAGAAGATGTGTCGGTGACATCATCACCCAACACCTGTTTTCTAGGTTAAAAAATTGGTACTAAGATATCCATATCCTTCAAATACACAATTTAAAAATAAAAACTTTCAAAAAATAACAAGTAAAGTAGAGAAAAATTTTATCAATAAGATTTGAAACCAAACACCGTCCACTAAGAAAATGATGGAATGGAAAAAATCACGTCAAGATTCGATCGGGCCCTGAATCTTCAACTTGAAATATGAATGTATGTACTAGATTAATAAAATTAAATAAGTAAGACGAAGAGATTAAATTTATATTGAATATACTTAATTGAGATCACCATGATAAACGGATTAGAGTGGTGTTAAGCTTAGTAATGAGGGAAAGAAAATATGGATGCGAAATTAAATTATTTAAGGTTTATTTCTTACTTTTTTTTTGTGTGTTTGAAAATTTTGGCAAAGGTATTGGGGTAATTTGGATAAAACAATAGGTGAACTAATGAAAATTTTAACACCGTTAACTGTTTGTATAACTTAAATTTTTTGTGCGCAAACTAAAAAATTTCTCTATAATTATTTACATATTTTAGTAGTAAAATTATAATAACG
>JAQRGC012138534.1:0-10361 GCA_028659135.1 Plantago lanceolata
CATAAATAATCTTGTTCTTACGTTGTTGTTTTGAGAGCTTACTTGGAATTATTCGCTTGTTGAGCTGGGATATAGTGGTGTATATTCGTTTGTTGAGCTGGGATTTAGTGGTGTTTGCTAGAACTTCTTATGTGCACAAATTTAAAGCTTACGTACAAACTTAACCAGTACATCTTGGAGTAAAATGGTATGGTGCTTATTGCAATGAGTTTATGAGAGACTCAATGCGTATATGGTTGCATAGTTCTCTCAGTATACGTACATCATTTGTCGTAACCTTTTCAGGGATTATTGTTTTAAGAGCTTTTTAGTAATTATTCGCTTGTTGAGTTGGCATTTATTGGTGAACGATTTATCCCTATTAATTACGGAGTATGGACTATCAACGATTTTATTACTTTCAATATCTAATAGCTGTAGAAAAGTAGTGCTTTTTCTAGGGTTCTTCCCTGCACGGCTAGAACTAGTGTTTTGCTTTCATTATTTGCAATTCTGTTGCAACACGGTGGGGTACGGGACTTTGATTTTGAGTTCAAGTTGTAATCTTCATGTGAATTTCTGTTATCTTGAATAATCTTTGTTTCCTTCTTTCAACTTTCTCGTCGCATAACTTTCAAATTTCAAGTTGAGTGTATAAAGTTTTCCATTCACTTGATTTTGGGATCTCTGTGTTTTTTTTCCTTCCTTTTTTTTTTTGGTTTTATGTGCCTTACGGATGTAGAATTCTGGTTTTAATTCCAAATTTCCATCTGTATACATTGATTTCGCAGGTTGAGATCTATATCGGTCTGTACAACTTTCAATGTGGATTCTATAATCAAAGTTAGAAAGAAATGGTTCTTCGAGCTATGAGCGTCATCTGTCCTTCTAAATTCTTATGTGGATAGAAATCTATTAAAATTGACTGGACACAAAAAGAACAAGTGCATCTTGGAGTGTCATGATATGGTTTTGTTCTGTCAAAATGAGTTTGTGAGGGACTGAAGTGGGGATTGGTTGTGAAATTATCACCATGTTGATGCAAGTGTTAATTGCTGCTATGACGTTTACAATCTTGTTTTTAGATTATTTTTAAAGTGCTATATAGAAATAATTGATTTACTTCCCGAGCTGGTATTTGATTGGTGTGCGCTTTTGTTGTTTCACATGTTTTAAAAATTATGGTTGCATGTTCTTCTTCCTTCCAGAGCAAGAACTTTATAGCATTTGCTTAAAACGATTTGCATCTGTACTAAATGGTTATAGCCTAATCTTTGGTTTCCGTTGTTTAGATGTGTGCTGTTCCCCCTCCGTATATGAGTTCATTGATTTTCTTTCTCCGAAAGGGAAGGCGAGCTTACAGATGTGTGCCCATCATTCTTTATTTTTTTTAAAAGGGGCCTTTTAGAAATATGATAACTGGGACTGACCACTTTTTGTATTTTACTCTTAATCCAGAGGTGAGATTCCTTGTTTATTATGCCGTCATGCTGGGTGAAGTCTTCTGAAAAGTTGAAGAAGAAATCTGCGCGCGAATGTATCATTGATTGGCACAGAAAGTACATTATAGGAGCTCCACAAAAACGATGTAATGATATTGCTGTGGAGAAGGGACCTCAAGATGGGGCAGTTTCACAATGTGAATCTCCACCACTCAACAGACGAGTATCACGCAATCAGACTTTTCGTGAAGCACCCGAGGCACAACCACTTCCTCTTCCAGGCACTCAATTAACGAATACTTCTGATGCCAGTCATTGTAATAGGGCACCAACAGAAGCATCACTAAATAAAGGTCACAAAAATGTCTTGCTGCCCTTTCATAAACCTGGAGGTGTAAAAGTTGGCAAGCCTGTGGTGGATTGTGACGGAGGCCTGGCTCTTGCATCCAGCTCTAGAGACAGGTTCAGTGATACTGATGATCCATCAGACCGATGTCCTCTAAGCCCTCAGACATCTGACTATGAGAAAAGAATCAAATCAGCTATAGCCAGTCCTCCTGGGTGAGTTTGCATGAAATTGATGTAATTACTTTGCAGAAGTTTTATCTTCAGTCATATCGAAAACACAGTGCAAGCCTGACAAATAATTTAAAATTGTGACAGGGCAATAAAGATGGACAAATCCCTTTTTTCCAGTAGAAAGGATTCCAGAGAGTCTTTGCCTCCACTTCCAGCTAATATTTTGCCACAGAATCAGACTGCTACTGTATCCCATAAGCAGGCACCTATAAACTCTCATGTTTCTCGTTCACAGATTCCTCGTAATGGTGTTCTTCGAAGTGCTCCAGAAAGCTCAGTGCCCACTACTTCTAGAAGCACAATGAACGTCTCTGGTAAGGAGCCTTTAACCGGATCTGGACATAGCTCCAGTCCAGGCTCTGGCCACAATTCTATTGCTGGAGACATGCCAAGCCAGGCCTTATGGCCTCAAAGTAGGTGTAGTCCTGAATATTCACCATCACCTAGCCCCAGGATGACGAGTCCAGGACCTGGCTCAAGCACACACAGTGGTGCAGTTACGCCACTGCATCCTCGAGGTGGGGGGTTATCAACCATAAAGCCGACAGCCCTGGCTGATGACAGAAAGAAACAGAGCCATCGGTTGCCTTTGCCCCCTTTGAAAATCTCAAATCCTAGTCCGTCTAGTCCATCATCAGCAAGGACATCCCCACAGACTCAGCTTGGAAGTCCTGCAACTCCAGCTTCCTGCTGGAAACAAGGCCGGCTGCTTGGTAAAGGAACATTTGGACAGGTTTATATAGGTTTTAATAGGTTAGTAGTTTGGTTAATGCTCCCTTAATTAGTTTTCTGCTTACCTAGAAATACACTCCATGGTGCATTATGGCACTATCTCGAAGTAGTTTCTAAGGACAGTTTCCTATTACCTGAGGCATCAAATGTTCCAATTTTGTTTGAAGTATCTTCACTGTTGGCCTCTCTTTTTTTGCTCTCCTCACCTGCACTCTATTCCTAATTTTGCCTGCCATTTGCTTTTTGCTTGATAGTGAAACTGGTGAGATGTGTGCAATGAAGGAGGTTACGTTATTATCCGATGATTTGAGGTCAAAGGAAAGCGCAAAGCACTTTGGACAAGTAAGACTTGATTAGAACTGATAAACTTTGTATTTATTTTAAAATGAAAGTGAACATGCCTTTTTTACCTAGAGTAGCTTAAATCACAAAGAAAAGGATGCATGATGTTTTTTATTTATATAGAAATTTTATGGTTTGATAATTGAATAATTTCTTGCAGGAGATAGTGTTCTTGAGTCGCCTTCACCACCCAAACATAGTGCAGTATTATGGATCTGCATCTGTAAGTTTCTTATGCTCTTATTGTTTCTGGCATGCTGCTTCATTTGAATCTATCATGAACAACAGTACCAGACACTTGTCGAAGTGGTACTAAACTGTATTGGGATGAGTTGGTGCTAAGATTTTGGCATGGTTGTTCTTTTTATCTTGTTAGGCATGTAGGGAAGTGTACATTGTACCATATTATTATTTCTCCCTATTTGATAAAAGATGTCATGTACTATACTTTTGGGAGATTCAAAATATTGTTATGCTTTGCAACTGAATGATGACGTGAAGGAATTCTATACTTTGTTTCTGTGTCATTTGTTTCATCAAATTGCATGTATTAAGGGATATATAGCTCTGAGTATTGATGTGTATAGTGAGCGATGTCATTCTGGTTTGCGTTTTTTCCACAGTTTGATGACAAACTGTACATATACCTTGAGTATGTATCCGGTGGTTCAGTTCACAAAATTCTGCAAGACTATGGACCTTTGGGAGAAGCAGCAATCCAAAGTTATACCCAGCAAATATTATCTGGGCTGTCTTATTTACATTCCAAAAACACACTCCACAGGTTATATTTCAAGTATTTTATGAAATAATGTCCAAATTAAATCTTTATTGTGTGGGTGTGGAGGAAGATTTACAACATTAAGCTCACATATTTACTGATGTTCTTTTATTTTGTCAGGGACATCAAGGGAGCAAATATTCTTGTTGACCCCAATGGCCGTGTCAAATTGGCTGATTTTGGATTGGCAAAACATGTAAGAAGACCTCTCAACGACTCAAATATTATTCTGAACTTGCAATTGATAGTACAATCTTCTGTGAATTAAGTTCAAAGTTGGCTAGCTGACCTTGGAATTTTTCGTAGTTTATGTTTATATTCTTGGTGGTTTTTGCTTCCAAATAAAGAGGTGCTCCCAAAATTATATTGTGCCCTTGACGTAAAAGAGAAATATATGTGACATTGCGCTACTAAGAGTATTCTGCTAATTACTCCCATACTTAAGTAGATTGTTTAGTCACACAGTGATTATGATATGCTGTTGTTAACAAGTGGGCCAATCTAATCAGAACGGTCTCATACTTATTCACTGTAAAATCCAATCCAATTATTTTGCAGATTGAAGGACAGTCTTGTCCAATGTCGCTCAAGGGAAGCCCATACTGGATGGCACCTGAGGTTCGTGATCGTGAAGTCATTTCCTTGTTCTCTATTTTTTTTTTTTTTTGTTATATTCTGCTTAGAACTCTTATGTAGCTTAAATTTACAGCTCATAGGAAACTCAAATACCTGTGGCCTTGCGGTGGATATATGGAGCCTTGGATGCACTGTTCTGGAGATGGCAACCACAAAACCTCCTTGGAGTGAACATGAAGGGGTTAGTAAACAATTTTCATAATCTTCAGATGTTGTGCAAACTATTTGTTGCGTCACTGAACAAGTGTCTACAATTTATTTTGCGCTGGATACTTATCTATTGCTGTCTGTTTCATGTGCTTCTTGAAGGTCGCTGCCATGTTCAAAATAGTAAACACTAATGAACTTCCTGCAATTCCAAATCATCTGTCAAGTGAAGGCAAAGATTTCATATTGCAATGTTTGCAGCGGAATCCTTGTAAGCGCCCTACAGCTGCCCAGCTTCTGGAGCATCCTTTTGTTAAAAGGCCTGGTTTATTGGAAAGATTTATTCCTAGTGTTGAACCTGTCGAGTCCATTCACCTCGCTAAATTGGCAATGAGAGCACAGGTATGCACTGCAATCTTTTTACCTCTATGGTTTCGTGATAAAAATGTCATTCCTATTTTCCGACAGTCATAGGTTTTTTTGGGTTGTGAAGTAAGTTCCTTTTTACTTTTCAGGGCCTTGAACACTCTGACACTCTGCTGCATCTGGATACACCCCGAGCTGTAAATCAGTCCAGAGCTCAAGCTGCTCCTAGGTCTCCTCTCCATTCGTCTCAAACACATGCATGCAGCACGCAGTACTCGTGTACATACTCACATGCTAATAAGCATTTGTAATCAGGGATCTGTAGTGGTTAAGATATTTAATTTATGTATCTTTCAACACATCCCCACCGTGTCACACATACATCTCCCTTTGATATTTGACCTATTTCTTGAATTTATAAGACATGGTGTGCTTCACTTTGCTCAATGTCTGCTCACTTTTTTTGCGCAATGTTTGCTCACATTTTTTTCATTTCAGTGATGAATGTATGACAAGGAATGTATCGTGCCGTGTTTCTGAATTGGGAAGTCCTACTTTGTGTTCACGATCACCACATAATGTGAATGAAAGAGTATTGCCAATGTTTAGCCCACCAGCAACATCTGGTTCACGGTCACCTCAGAATGTGAATAGTATAGCATCACTGATGTTTAGCCAGCAGGCAGCATCTGATTCACATTCAGCTCATGATGTGAATGGAAGAGTACCGCCAGTGTTGTGCCCACAAGCACCGCCAGTGTTGCGCCCACGAGCAACATCTGGTTTACAGTCAACTCAGAATGTGAACAGAATTGTATCACCGGTGTTCAGGCAACGGGCGACATCTGGTCCACAGTCACCTCAGAATATGAATGGAAGAGTATCACACATGGTGAGCCCACAAGCAACATCTGGTTCCTCCACACCTTCCAGCAGTGGCACTCCCTCAACACATTATCTAAAGCAGCCCATCATCACAGGATCCCAGAGCACCATTACCCAAGATGGTAATGGCTCTCAAGACAACAAGGCCCATTTTTCAATGGAAACAGTTTCAACTAAAGGTTGTTTGTGTGGCCAGAAGGCCGAGACATGCGCTTCGAGAGGCCAAAAGGAGCAACAGTACAGCGAACATTCAGTTACGGCTGATTATGTTTCGCAACAGCTATTATTAAAACCCCTAAGATTTGACAGAGTGTTGGAGCCAACTCCAAAACCCTTCAATGCATTGCCTGAGTAGTTGCATTTGGATATCTAAACTACATTTTGTATTTATTGTGATGAGCTTGTCAAAATGTCAATACATATCTTTCTTACCTGGATTTCGAGAAGGGAAAAAACAGCTGTTCAAATGAAGGTTAGTAATTCTCTATAAACGAGTATTTCTCTGCTCTTTGATTATTTCGTACCGTTATTTTGACAGAACACTGAACCCTTTTATTGTGTCTTGACTCTTGACAGATATCAGAAGTTAGCAGAAATTACCTGTGAAGTCCGCCGGTGAGAACTATACATCTGTGGTAACATCTCCGCCTGCAACTATGTCCCGGAAGACTCTGTATAGGTAGGCTTATAGGGTGCCCCAAAAATTTAAAGAGTGGTGCAAACTGAAAAAAATGAAAAAACTTCAGTTATAAAACAAAAAATCCCCCAAAAAAAGGGGATTTTTTTTTCTTATACGCTATCATACAGCTTATGGTTTGTTTTTCTTTTTTGGATATATCTTGATGAAAGTAAAAGCATAATCAAACGTTCTTGCGCAATCATTTTTATTCATCGAGTTGCGCTCATTTTTGTGCATTCTGAAATATGGAAGTTTCTTGCATTGTGTGATGTAGCGTAGATAAAACCTAACACATCCTGGGCTCCTGGCGCATAAACCATGCAGCCAAATACCTAATATTGGAGTCATCTTTGGTATAGCCAAAAGCCCTTTGGTTTATACGTTTTAGTAGTTGATGAACTTGAAAACTCAAAGAAACTCCGGGTTCATGTTCTGTAATGTAACTATAGTTACCAGAATCTTGAATTTCATTAGATAGAAAACGGTCATTGAAGCTCAGATATGCTTCTGCATATTTACAAGCGGCTTACAGCTTTGATGAAAATATGCTCAGACAACAAAGATGACCAAGGCTTGCTTAAGCCTACAGAGGTCTAACGAACTGAGTCACTCATTATAAGTTGGAAAGAGCAGCAAGGCTGTGAAGTGAAACAAACTATTGGGATCTGTGATGTTTAAACTGAAATCCCACAGCTTCTTTGCCAATTCTGCATCTTTAAAAAATGCACTTGGTTTAGCAATATTACTGTCATCAATATTACTTTACGAGTTGCGGGTAAATTCTTACTTCAAATGTTTGCCTACTTTATTTGCTTTCTTTGCTGTTGCCACTTGAGTGGTATGTTAGCCACTTTATTTGGGTGATATGTTCATCACCACTTAGTAAACTTTAGGACAGCGTGAGTGGTATGTTAGCCATGAGTGTTTTGTTAGCCTTTAAACTTGGGTGATATGTTAATCACCATTGTGTTTATTGTGTCTTGTAATATAACTTTGTTTTGTTAATTAGTTGCTGAGGAAGTTGTTGGGATTTTTGTAGAAACACTATTTCCTGCGCAACAAGTTGCACTGAGGGTTGTGGAAAGCCTTTACTAGTCACAGTGTGTCCTTGTATAGGGACAAAATCCACAACATGAAGGTTGCCAGGAAGCGGCGAGGTACATTGCTGAGTCGGAGTGGCCGGAGTCGCAATGAGATCACAGGTATGCGCTGCCATCTTTTTACCTCCATGGTTTCTTGATTTCTTGTTAAAAATATCATTCCCATTTTCCGACAGTCATATGAGTTTTTTTGAGTTGTACCTTGAAGTAAGTTCCTATGTACTTTTCAGGGCCTTTAACACTCTGACACTCTGCTGCATCTGGATATACTCCGAGCTGTAAATCAGTCCAGCGCTATAAAAGCTGCTCCGAGGTCTCCTCCCCAGTCTTCTCAGACACATGCACGCAGCACGCACATGTACTCGTGTACACACTCACTATGAGTGACTCACATGCTAACAAGCACTTGTAATCAGGGATCTGTAGTGGTTAAGATTTTTAATTTATGTATCTTTCATCACATCCCCACTATGTCACACATACATCTCCCTTTGATATTTGACCTATTTCTTGAATTTATAAGACATGGTGTGCTTCACTTTGCTCAATGTCTGCTCACTTTTTTTTGCGCAATGTTTGCTCACTTTTTTTTCATTTCGGTGATGCATGTATGACAAGGAATGTATTGCGCCGTGTTTCTGAATTAAGAAGTCCTACTTTGCGTTCACGATCACCACAGAATGCGAATGAAAGAGTATTGCCGATGTTTAACCCGCAAGCAACATCTGGTTCACGGTCACCTCAGAATGTGAATAGTATAGTATCACTGATGTTCAGCCAGCAGGCAGCATCTGATTCACATTCAACTCATTATGTGAATGGAAGGTACCGCCAGTGTTGCGCCCACGAGCAACATCTGGTTTACAGTCAACTTAGAATGTGAACGAAATTGTATCACCGGTGTTCAGGCAACCGGCGACATCTGGTCCGCAGTCACCTCGGAATGTGAATGGAAGAGTATCACAGATGGTGAGCCCACAAGCAACATCTGGTTCCTCCACACCATCCAGTAGTGGCAGTGGCACTCCCTCAACACATTATCTAAAGCAGCCCATCATCACAGGATCCCAGAGCACCATCACCCAAGATGGTAATGGCTCTCAAGACCACAGGGGCCATTTTTCAATGGAAAGAGTTTCAACTAAAGGTTGTTTGTGTGGCCATAAGGTCGAAACATCCGCTTCGAGAAGCCAAAAGGAGCAACAGTACAGCGGACATTCAGTTACGGCTGATTATGTTTCGCAACAGCTATTATTAAAACCCCTAAGATTTGACAGTGTGTTGGAGCCAACTCCAAAACCCTTCAATGCATTGCCAAAGTAGGTGCATTTGGATATCTAAACTACATCTTGTATGTATTGTGATGAGCTTGTCAAAATGTCAATACATTTCTTTCTTCCCCGGATTTAGAGAAGGGAAAAGCAGCTGTTCAAATGAAGGTTAGTCATTCTCTATGAATGAGTATTTCTCTGCTCTTTGATTATTTCTGACCATTATTTTGGCAGAAGGCTCCCTTATATTGTGTCTTGACTCTTGACAGATATCAGAAGTTAGTCGTTGAAAATTGAAATTACCTGTGAAGTCCGCCGGTGAGAACTATACATCCGTGCTAACATCTCCGCCTGCAACTATGTCCTGGCAGGCTCTGTATAGGTAGGCTTATAGAGTGCCCCCAAAAATTTGAAGAGTGGTGCAAACTGATTAAAAAAAAAAAAAAAAAGAAAGAACTTCAGAGTTATAAAACAAAGGTTCCAAAAAATAAAAAGGGATCTTTTCCCCTTTCTGATGCGCTATCATACAGCTTATGGTTTGTTTTTTCATTTTTGGATATATCTTGATGAAAGTACATCATTTTTTTTTAGAATAGCATAATCAAACGTTCTTGCGCAATCAGTTTTATTCGTCGAGTTGCGCTCATTTTTGTGCATTTTGAAATATGGAAGTTTTATGCGTTGTGTGATTTAGCGTAGATAATTAACACCTAACGCATCCTGGGCTCCTGGCGCATAAACAATGTAGCCAAATACCTAATATTGGATTCATCTTTGGTATAGCTAAATCCCTTTGGTTTATGCATTTTAGCAGTTGATGAGTTTGAAAACTCACAGAAACTCCGGGTTCATGTTCTGCAATGTCTACCAGAATCTTGAATTTCATAGATAGAAGACAGTCATTGAAGCTCAAATATGCTTCAGCATGTTTACAAGCAGCTTAGAGCTTTGATGAAAATATGCTCAGAGTCAGAAAACAAAGATAACCAAGGCTTGCTTAAGTCTACGGAGGTCCAATGAACAGAGTCACTCATTATACGTTGGAAATCAGCAGCAGGGATGTGAAGTGAAACAAACTATTTGGGCTCTGTGATGTTTAAACTGAAATCCCACAGCTTCTTTGCCAATTCTGCATCTGTGGCAAGTGCACTTGGTTTAGCAATATTGCTGTCTGCAAAATACTCACCGCTCACTCCCTTAACCTGCGGATGCAGAGCAACATAGCATGTCGTTGCGGCTCCCTACAACCAGCACCAAGTTCCAGAAATCAGTCATTTTTTGTTCCAGGAAGTAAGACATGCTTAGCACAGTGCATAATTTATCATACCTGGGGAATGTTTTTGAGGATGTATTTTCCTACCCAGCTGACTACACCTGTAAAAATAGAAGCATAAAAATATAATTCTTCTCAAATATGTACCA
>JAQRGC012138556.1:0-12407 GCA_028659135.1 Plantago lanceolata
CCGATTAGATCAGTTGTTGGGGAAGCTTAGGGCTAGCAACCATTGCATGATGAGTTACGCTCATGTGGTTTTCTACATGTTACACCCGAATAGACATATGGCCACGCGAGGATTTGATACTTTTAGGATTACCTTGGAACATCCCTTCGGGATAGCTGCGATAGTGTATTTTCGTTGGTGGTTGTGCAAGCAGATTCAGGTTATGCTTGGTGGGGATTATGACGCTTTTGTCGTTGGCCGTTTTTGTCGTGTACATAACGTCATTCGATCATCGTCGTTTGGTGCGGATGATCAATGCGTTGAATGCTTAGCCGACCACGAGGTTTATTGTTACAACAATCATCGTCAAATGAGGTCGTTGGTTGGAAGTAGAGGAACCGTTTTTTGATTTTATGATTGTAATTCTGTCTTCACTAGCTTATTTTTTTCGTTTATCTTCACTTAGGTCTATATAGTGGTTTTGTCATTTGTGACTTTACAAATACTTATGTGTTCTCATCTTTATCTAATCGTTATTGTTGAACTTATTGTTTTGATATGTGTCAACCATTGTATCTTCACTAAGTGTTCTTGGATGTTGATTATTACATGAAAATGCATAAAAGGTAAATGTTATAAATCAATATTTGTAGACTCAATTATTTAATCCGAATTGGAGAACTCATCAAAGCCTTTAACCCTACTTTGTTGCGAAGCTTGCAAATTCATGATGCAGCTTTTTGATGTGGAAATTGTCTTCGGCTATTAGAGTATTTTATGTCGCGCATGTTGTACATTCGGTTTATGTAGCAAAAGTCTTTCCTTGACTTTTCTTATCATTTCGGAAAGTTACTTGGTTAAGAATGTTTGTCATGCCGTCTAACTTGAGAAATAGGTCGTGAAAGTACATCCTCGGTTGCATGAGATACGCTTTGATTTTTTACCTTTCGACTTCCGATCTTACCTAAACAGATCATGACCTATTTCTCAATTCGTATTACGTTACTTGGTATTCAAGAAACACAAATCTTCGCCGTTTAAAAATCGGCCACGATTTTATGCGATTTTGCCACTTCGATTTCATGATATACTATCGGATTTCTTACCTTATATAAGATCTGTAAATAAGCATGTTAGGTTCGGAGATATAATTTTGTTCAGATCTTTCATTGACTTTTCTCAAATCTTATGACCTAACTTGGTGGAGAAGAAACATAAACCGCCGCCCTATTCCATTCGGCTATCATTTGATTCGACGTGGGCTCTTCGATTTGCGGGGATACGATTTGATCTCTTACCTTATATGATTTCTATAAGTAATTATGTTTGATATCTTGACTTAGAAATATTAAAAGATTCTTTTATTGACTTTCCGGTTTGAGCTTATGTAAGGATATATTTTATTGTTTGCCTTATGCAACACAATCACTTATAGTTGGTCTCGATTCTCTCTGTCCCTATATTATTTAATACGCTTCTTGCCCTATTCTCTTACACTTGCAGACTCTTCAAGATGATACGTCTCCCAGAAAAACTCAGAGCGTTAGGAAAACCCAGTGGAGATGTTGTTTCGAATTACAACATCCGTGTGTCCGAGGCCGGGTATACCCATTTGACCTACATGTTATTGCTCACGTTCAATACTTGGACTACGTGTAGCCCCTGCACTTATTTGGTATTTTGAATTTCCTTTGTTTTCCACCATTTTACCGTGTTTGTATGGATGTTTTTCTCACGCTGACCCTATTTATCATGACAAAATCAGCACGACGACATTCAGGGTTATATTTGATGTTGGTGATTGGTACCTGACCCTCGATTTCTCAAAGTTGGAGCCCCATTATCTTCTGACCGTTGATTTTTGGCACATGATGCTTATCGTAATGTTTACCGTAACCTGTATTTTCTGAAAGTGAATATTTATAGTATATATGTATCTTAATGTTTATCGAAATATATTATTTTTGTGGAGTATAGGTTGACATATTTGAATACAAGAGTTGGGCGAGGGTGGTCCCGTTGTTGAACAACATTGAAGAACATCCAGGACCGAGGAATGATTATGCATCGTGCATATACAGATTGTTGCATCCGGATCCAGAAGTTCGAATGCATGGGTTGGTTCGTTTTAAAAGTCTTGTGGATCTGCACGATGGACTGTGGTATTTGAAACAGTGGAGGCAACAGTTATGTACACAGATTTACAAGATACACGATGGCAAGTTTGACAAGGATGTTTTCTTGAACAAGTTCTGTCGCAACCACGATACCACGATTGTGGCCACTGACAAGGGTTGTTTTTGCTATGAATGTTTGGCTGATCTTGAGGTTAAATGCTATAGTAATTGGCTTGATTTCCATACATCAATATATGGTGTGTAGTTGATTTGATTTTTGATTTCAGCGAGACTTGATTTTCAATTGTTATTTACTTTCATATATTGATGATTTATCAATATTAATGTTCTCTACTAGGTTATTCAAACTATTCTTATGACAATAACTTTTTTTTATGCATCAACTATGTAACCACTCTAATAATCGGATACGAATCCCCCTACTCAGTAGATTTATCAGTTTTTCCTCGATGCTACACTCGATTCTCACCAAAGGGTTAGCATGATTAAAATATGACAAACCTACTGAAGAGGTGGATTCGTTCAATTATTGTAGCGGGTACGTAATAAATGTATAAAAGATAGATATTGCCACATGACTCTATTGTATTATGTTCGTATGAATGTTAAATTAGATAATAAATGCATTCACAAAACGACTTTAAATAGCAATAATCAATGTAAAATAGGGTTTGATGGTTTATTGGTTTAAATTTGATGGTATAGGGTTTAGGGTTGAGGGTTTGTACTAATTATAATGGTTGTAATAGTATTAACTAAATTGGATGAAGGTCCATATAGGCGGCCCAATACTGGCCCATTTCAATTACGTAATGACCGTATCCGATAAAGTTCTACTCCATATGTTTAAATCTGGCCCATTTCTATTATCTCCATATCAAATCCGACCTAGGCCCAAACCGGCGGCCCATATGTCTTATTTGGCCGATTTTTCCTATTCGAATATGGTGGTGTTATATTTTAATGTTATGGTATTATTGTGTGTACTTAAATTTATATGGACATAATTTTTGCACAATTAAGAGGATATAGGATTTATGGAAAAAAAAAAGATCTTATATTTCCATGTTACTCATTTTATACGAGATCCTTCTTATATTGTCCAACATTGTGAGATTTTTATTCCTTTGAAATTCAATAACACAATCATCAACATTAATGCATATATTTCACTAATTTTGGTCCGATTTTCGAAATATATGGTGTCCATATTTCGAAATTCTTGGCATAACAAATCCGACTTGGAAGCTTGAGCCAATTTCAAAATCACTTCGTATCAATTCGAGAATCTTGCACATAGCTACTCCGCAAGATGGATAACGACCCTCAACCACTTACTGTTGTCGATAGGTTCCAGCTGGCACGACAACAGTTTAACGCGGCAGGTGACGGTGCGAAGAGAGTGGCGATGCTTAATTTACTTTTCGTGTCGCTTGAACTTTGGCTAGGTGGTTCTTCGAGGCTAATGTGGTACGACTTTTGCAATATTTTAGTAGTGGTGTATGTTTTGTGTTTCGATCTCTGTTTTTTTAATTCTAACTTCTCTCTTTGTTTTTTTTTTTTTTTATTTTTGTCTAGCAAGAAGGTATTCAAGCAAATTTTCGATGTGGAACATTATTACATGGAGTTGGAAATTTATGAGTTCCATGGGCATGCTATGGCTAATGCCGATTTTTTCTTCACCATGCTCATAATAATGTATTTTTCGACGTGGTTTACACACTTTCTCTAGCCAATTTACGTGTACATGGATCTAATTCTCCGCCTTTTTCTTATTTAGGTCGACGTTTTTGTTTACAATACTTTTCACCGTGTGTACTACCTGTTGGATCAAATGTACTTAAGAAGACATCCATTAAGGGTTTATTCTCGAATGATCTTCCACATGCTCAATCCTGATGAGGCTTGGAGAATAATAGGTTCGGATATATTTGAAGATTGGCTTGGAGGTTTGTTTAATATAGATCACATATGGATATGGAGACAGATGTTGTGCACGCAAATTCATAAAATGTTGCATGTGGATTATGGACAATTTGAAGTCGAGAGGTTTTGTAAGGAGCACAATGTGATTGTGGAAAGGTCGCAAGAGTCTGAAGATCGTTGTTTCAAATGCCTAGCTGACCATGAGGTTTATTGTTACAACAATCATCGACAGTTGCGGCATTTGGTTAAGGAAAGAGGTTCCATGTATTAGTTGATCTTAGTATGGTTGGATGACGATCTTTGATTATCCATTATACGTAGTCAGACCATTTAAATTTATTGGTATTTTAGTTTAATTGTTGCTTAATAACACATATCAATTCGAATAGTGTTTTTTAAAGTGTGGGAGATCGAACCATTTTACATTTATGGAATGTTTATCTTTTATGACGAACATCACATGTTATATAGGTTCCATACTCATCTGACATCATTTTAGAATTCACGACCTCACACTGTAATACCTGCACCAATAAATTAGCCCAAGATTTGCCCATTTCAATTAGCTCATAACCGGGCCCGATCAAGGCCCAATCCATATGTTTAAGACTGGCTCACTTCAATTAACTCCTAGCTAATTGTTAGCTAGGTATAAGCCCCAATCCGACGGGCCGGTAGTTTTAGTTGGCGAATATTCACATTTGCCATAATTAGGTGTGATTTCTAAAATTTCATGGTATGATCTTTTATATGTGCTTAAATTTATATCGACATAAATTAGTGTAACGATTGACAGAATATTAGATTTATGGAAATGAAGATCTACACCATCCATGTTACTCATCTTATACGGGATCATGCTTATATTGTCCAAAATTGGTAGATTTTTTATTCCTTTGAATTTAAATAACACACTCGGCATTTGGTTACATTTATTTACCTAATACTATTCAGATTCTCGAAATATAAGGTGTCCATATTTCGAGATTCTTGGCATAAGAAAGTCGAATTGGAACCTTCTTTGACCAATTACGTAGCAATCTACTCTTCTCCAACGTATCTTTCTGCAATATGGCTAACGATCCCCAAGAAGTAACTATTGTCGAAAGGTTCCATCTAGCGCGTCAACAGGTTAAGAGGCCAACTAACGGTTTGAAGAATGTTGCAATGCTTAATCTTCTGTTCATATCGCTTGAACTTTGGGGTGGTGGTTCATCGAAATTAATGTGGTAGGAATTACAATTAAGATATTTTACATTGCATTTTCAATTTTGTTTTGCTGATTTCTAACTTAATTTTTTATTTGTCTAGCAAGAAGGCATTCAGGAAGATGTTTGATGTAGGAAACTATTACATGGAGCTTGAAATTTTCGAGTTCTCTGGACATGCAATGGCCACTGCAGATAGTTTCTACGTGATGCTCATCGTAAGGCTTTATTCGTTGTACTTTTCATTCTTTCTTGGGCCCGTTTTTTGAAAACATATTCTAACGGTTGGTTTTTTAATGGTTTAGATTGACGTTTTTGTCTACAAGACTTTTCATCGTGCTAAATATTTGTTGGATCAACTATGTTACAACAATCATCCATTAGCGGAGTATGCTCACATGATCTTTAACATGCTCAATCCGAATCGCGAGCTCGCCTTAATAGGTTGTAAGATGTTTGAACTCAGGGTTCGGAAAGTATTTGGTATAGATCATGTGTGGGTATGGAGAGAGTGGTTGTGCATGCAAATTCATAAGATGTTATGTGTGGATTATGAAGAGTTCATAGTTGAACGGTTTTGTAGCGAACACAATTTGATCTTGGACTCGGCAGATGACGGTGAAGACCGGTGTGTTAAATGCCTAGCTGATCATGAGGTATACTGTTACAACAATCGTAGGCAGTTGCGACATTTGTTGAGGGGAAGAGGTTCGATGTATTAGTCACTCTTGTGACGTGGTGAACCAGTCTTTTGTGTGCACTCATACGTGAGTGTAATCTTAATTTACTTCCGTCTATTTGATTTTTATGTCAGTGGCGAAACACTTATCGATGAGATTAAGTTGTGTTCGTTACGGATAAAACTAAGTCAGCTTACATTTATCTCATATTGCAACGCTTACAATTATCAAATATCTTTCATAATATAATCTCAACAATTTTATCCCTAGCGGTGGCTGCATCATCGGACATCACTTTGCAACCAGTGTCATACTCATCATCCGACATTTGACAGTTGATGGTCTCGCTGCTAATCCCTTCACTCATTATCTCACAGATATTATGCAATACAGAACACGCTCCTAACACAACGCCCAAATCATTGACTTTGATCTCGCTCTGCTTCATTAGCAACCTCCACCTCTCTTTCAACCTCATAAAGGCACCTTTCGCCACTCCATTAATTTGTCCAACTCTCTCATTGAACACGATTTCTCTCTGATTCTTGGGAGTTTTGTATGGTACTAAGACCCAGTCCATCAGGGGGTAGTTTGAATTTCCGACTAACCAGACCCCATTCATTATGCCGTCAGTTGCCTTTTCAGCCAAGGATGATTTGTGTAATACCTCTTCGTCCGTCATTGATCCAGGGAAACCTATACTTACGTCTGTGAATGCGCCGTTATGGTCAACTACACCCTGAAACTTTACAGAGTAGTAATTTTTACTAATCCGTTCAGCCCTTTGTGTGTTGAGATATGCAGCCGCATTCTCCTTCGGCTGAATGATTTGTATGTGGGTATTGTATATTGACCCACATACGTTCGGAATCATTGATAATTTCTCAAACTCCGACCTAATTTCATCTGCACGGTGCGAATCGGGCCATCGTATGAATTTAGGCATTAAGGCTGAATTGATTGCATTGCAGACCTCCATCACTATCTTGTGACACGTCGAGGTTCCTAGTCCAAAACGACTTGAGACTTCGCGGAGAGGCTCTCCTGTAGCCAATCTCCATATGCATACTGCTACACGCTGGCGGACCGGGATCGATTGCTGTACAAATTTCTCAATTTTAATCACCAGTGGTTCGACTTCTTTACAAATCATTTCAAAGGTTGCCTTGGTCATACGGAATGCATTTCTGAATTCTGAATCTTGGCATTCGGTGTTGTTCATACGATCCCACCATTCCTTTGGACGATCCTTCACCCAAACCCTCCTCTTATGAATTGTCGTTGTACTCGATTCGTTGTCTCTGAGCAAGGACTTTCCCCGTTTCATTGTCTTCGCTTTTTTGGGTGGTAGAGAAGACAATCTACTCGATGGAAATAACGCCTAATGTAGGTTCTCGCGTTTAGAATAAATGTTTTGATGGAAATTATACTAAATCATTTAAATTAGAATCCAGTATATTTTATTACCATTGCATGAAGATGTCGAATTGGTGTAAGAATCCAGTATATTTTATTAGCATAAAATAATGAAGTCGAGTTATGGTTGTATGTGAACCAGAAATTGGTAATTTTCAGATTTATATCTCCGTAGTAGATTTTTAGAATCTCTAATTTAATTACACCCATAAGTAATTCCAACTATTAATAAGGCTCGCTTATTCCAGATATTATTCACAAATTCGAGTTAACTAACAACTTTCAATTGAACACTTTTCTATTTTTCAAGCAGGATTCGAGTGGAGATGGAAGATTACTGGAGTGACGGTGAAGGGACGGTATTTGTCGGGCATAGAGGTAGTGTTTTTGGAAAGCTTATTCAAAATACAACCAACAATCAGCTCTCATTCGACTTTAAGGTGTCGCCTAATGCTGATATGGAATTCAAAGTTAGCGATCTTCATCATCAAGATGAGGCTCCCATTTGGCGCACTATCAACATTATGTGGGTCAATGCTGCTGTTGCAAATCCAGGTGAGATTGAACCAATGCGGGATGTGAAGGGGTACGTGGAGCACGAAGTGGCCGATGATTTTCCAGATGTCTTGATTCTGAGCTCTACCGGGGAAGGTTTTCGTTTGTCCGGAATACCATCCCTCATGGAGTCGATAGGTTACAATGTTGCTTACCAGACGTCTGTTGGTATTGATGGCGGAGTCTTTTGTGTTGCTTTGCCCGGTGATGGTACTCTGACCCAAATTGAGGATGCTGGCCTGGACATTGAAAGTGGGATTCAGTTTGAGTACGATTGGTATTGATATGTGGTCGTATGGGTTAACATTCAACCTCATGTTTTTTTTGCATGTCATTTTTAATTTTTCTTTTACCTTCTATGACTCTTGCGGTTTCTAATATTTAGGTTTTTTTATTTATGAGCTAAACTATTTGTGTTTGGTTTATGAAGCTTTTATGATTTGGATCTTATCGCCTTAATTTCTACAAAGTCGAATGCATTATGTGTGTTGGAAATAATCCTATTATATGGTCATCGAACAACCTAGCGACGTTACAAAACATGCAAGTGAGCCAAAAACAAGGGCGACAAACACATACTTTTTAGATTTTGTGAGATATTTGAATCAGAATGAGTTGGTTAGATTTAGAATTTTTAGAAGTTATAAATATCTTGCACTTATTTATTGTACAATTGACATTAATTATTTAGGTTTCCATCCCCTTTTTTAAGAACATGTATACTAACAATCATAGATCAATCATAATCTTATTTCGAGGGTGATCTTCGAAAATTTGTACACAATAATGATTTATTTTACACCTCAGAAATTGATCTTCTATAAATGGTCTTGATTTTATGTAATTAAGAATGTCACGATAAATAATTTCAAAACTAAAACTACCCACTTGAATATGGAATTTATTTTGTTTAACTATAGAACCAGTATCATACAAAATCAACATGTATATTTTGTAATAATGATGCAGACAGAATTAGCTACACCTAATTATAGCTAGATCTTTTACTCAAATAAAATTATAGCTAAATCTTAAAATCTTACATGTATATTTTTCTCATAATTTTCGAATATTCTATGGGTGGGCTATGATTTTTTTAGGGTTTTAAGAGTTGTCATAATTTTCAAGAAAGCACGAAATGGAATATATTGTTCTCAAGATGATTTTTTTCCATTTAGTTACAACTAGGCCGACCATAACTCTATTTATGGAAAATATACGCTTAAATTAAACTCTATATTTTCAACACGTTAGAGAAATATATCAGTCAGTCTTTAGAGAGCCGATTTCTTGAGTGAAATATGGTGAATCTCGAAAACAATCTCGCCTGATTTTAGTTGCATAACTACACGTGTGCATTGAAAAGGTAAACTTATATTTTCTAAAATTTTCACCTGAGCCCGCCGTCTATATATATTTTCAGTGAATTAAGTTACACTCACACCGTGTAACCATTGACACTAATTGAGAACTAACCACCATTCATTTTTACTTTCATTGTTGCCCCTTAGCCGTGATGATGAGGAATGCTGTGAAAAGAGTCAATAACGTGCTTAACAGCATGTTCTCGAACAAGGTTATACCTATGGTCATACAACACCATATTTGTGTGTTGGTGTACTTCTTCGACCTGATGGGCCGAAAATGGTATGTTGAAGCTCGAGATTTTTTTAGTTCACCTTATTTGTTTACAAACGATGTGACGTGTATCCTTGATCATATTGCATTTTCAGAGACAGTCGCTTTTTGGGAATATTCAAACAGGTTGCAATCTACGCTTTGTCTATGTTTGGTGATTTCCCTAGGCTCCCGTGTCTACTGCCGAGTGACAATGAAGCAGATTACCTGTATCGCTTGCGTGTTGCATTCAACCCTTACCCTAAGACATATACCCTTCGGGTTTGTTCTATTTTGTATTTATTTAATCGAACATTAATTTTTGTTTAATTTTCTAGCCTAGATGAATTTTTAACATGAAATAGTGTATTTGTAGGTTGACGCATTTGGACATTGTATGATATGGAGCTTAAACCAGTTGAAGCTTAAGATCTTACGATTTGTCGATAACCATGATCCGTACAGAGCCCTACTACTTGGCCTACTGTCACACAAGACTAGCGAGCATGACCGTGCCTTTCGTACGTATGTTGTAATGAAGATGTATCCTCGAGGAAAAGAGAGAATTCTACGATCAAGGCGTAGGTTGATTGCAAGAATTAAAAGCCTCAGTGTGACGTGGAATCAATTCCCATTCTGTCATGTTCATGACTGGCCTAACATCGATGGGCGTGATAGCACACTATGCGGTCAATGTGTTCAACACTTCGAGTGTGCATGCATTGTCAAGGCGAAGTTTTACCCCTTCATTCAAGATCATTTGTTCACCAAAATGCTAAGCCATTTGGAAGCGAAAGATTAACATTTTATTTCCTGTTTTGCGTTTCTATTTGGACATCTTCATATTTTGTTTAATGTTTGACTTCCTCACATCAGTACTTTGTTTTTTATGTTTATCGATGCCATTTGAACTTTTATTAAATGTGTTTTTAATTATTCCGTTGAATCATAGCAATCGATGTGTCCTCATATTAAATTCCCTATGCGAGTTGACTCTTTCGGTCGATACAACTCTAATGAATTAAATTTAACATGGCCTACTGTAACTATTGGCCCATTAGTCAAAGGCCCATTATAGCGTCTCCTAGAATAAAAACCGGCCAATATTAATAGATCTTTAAAATTCGTCAAATATATTGAATATCTTGACGAAAATTACATTAGATCCTTTACAATTTTGAAAATAACTTTGTACGTATATATAATTCACATACGTATCTTTCTCTGTAAGTCATATAATTAAAATAGTTGTAAGGAAGCCTTTAAATACGGTTGTTAATAAGAATCCATATATTCTCCTAAACACAACACACGTTTTTCCTTAATTAAGTATTGTTATTTTAGATTTCTAACAATTTGTCTTTTTAAGCATCCCGCTGTCTACTATTTATGTGTGCTTATTTCTAATCACTTTCATCATACCATCATAATCACTCTATTCAAAGATACACGATGAGTAACACGTTGCCTGAGGGAATCGTTGGTCAGACTATCGAGTTTCAGGAACACGTTAAGAAATTCCAAACTATGGTGGACGAAATCAAGTTCCAACATCAAGTGTTCCTTCTTGTGGTGACGTTGATGAGTTGGGTCGAGGTTGGTCCGACCCTCATATGGTATGTTCATCATAGACTCTCTTTTTATATATTTTTAGAACCAGTTTAATGAGTAGATCTTTGTTTATGGTACAGTAAACATTTTTTCAGAAAGACATTCGACGTTGATGACTTCTACCAGAAACTTGAACTTCATCACTTGTCGTCTCATCCGTTGACCAACTCCAGCCTTTATTACATGATGTTGTTGGTAAGACTTAATGCAACCAAGACTATTCAATGAATTTTATGTATTTCATAGGATTTAATCTGACGGTGGAATTCAGGTTGACGTGTTCGAATACAAGATGTTTCGTAGAGTTGGATCCATATTGACTATCCTGGATAAGGCGAATCACCCATTGGCCAAGTATTCTAAATCCATTTTTCTGATGCTCAGTGCGGACGGTGCTATGCGGTGTAGGGGGTTAAGTCTATACAGGGATTTGGTTTTTGCTCATGGTGGTTTGTGGTATATAAAGAAATGGAGACAGATGTTGTGTACTGACATATACAAGATACGCCCTGGTATTTTCGAGAATGACTTTGGGCTTGATAAATTCTGCAAGAAACATCTCAAAATGGACGACGAGGCGGAAGTTTCGTGCATAGAGTGTTTAGCCGATCATAAAGTGCAATGCTACAATCGTCATTTTGATTTCCATGCTTCTATAGTTGGGTTTTAAAATATAACATTGAACAATTGCTCGGTTTTATTTTAAGTTACTTATGTTTTTTTGCTTCTTTTTGTTTTTTTTCTGGACATGTTACACTCCTCTATAAATTATTTTCCTACATATTGTGTTTAGATATGTCATCATTATTGTTTAATGATACAATATATTGCAAAGATATAATCATTTCATGCTCTTAACTCCGTATGGCATACAATAGTTTTTTACATTTCGATTAATTAGTTAGGTCTGTCAGTTGGATGATAGAGACTCTAATTTTTTTCATTACTCAATAATTGGACTCTAATTAGTTAACTAATATTACTAAAATCATATGAAATGTATCTTTCATTTTATTTGATAGCAGTCCGACTAGAACTCGAGTTGTAACAACCCGTTGTACCGAACAGTTGAATATCGCATTCATGCATGCACTAAACTAATGTTGGATGCATGCATGCAAGCACTCAACAAGTGTTGAACACGCATGCATGCATTAAACAAGTGTTGCAACACATGCATGCATGCACTCAACATGTGTTGCAACACATGCATGAATGGATTCCAAGTGTTGCAACACTTTGAGATCCTAATGCCTATAAGTAGTTGTTAGTTGTCC
>JAQRGC012138749.1:0-12478 GCA_028659135.1 Plantago lanceolata
AAAATTTTGTAACAGATCATTTTATTTTATTTTATGTAATTTAAAAAAATAATTATAAACATACTACTAGTATCAAATCATTTGCCGGCTTCACAAAACTCATTTGCTACTTGCTCGATTCCGGCATAGAAAGTTATTATTTTCTCGATAGCTTAAGTTAATTCGTAGCTGAATCTCGTTATATATTATCATGTACTGAAATCAAAATTCTTGTCCGCCCGGGAGTACAAGTTTATCCATTCAAATTATTAATAGATGAGGGCGGGCTTGTTCTTGGTCTCTGGTAGTAGTTTTGAAATGGCCCTTTAGACTTCTGATCTTCGTTATGTCATATGCTAATGGCGACACCATAAACATTGTCAAATACTTGCACTTAATTTTGAAGTCATATCTCTATTTTTTATTTTTATTTTAATTTTTTTTTGTTTCGGGCCTGAGATCTTTTTGGCAGGGGCCCACCCAGGTGTTCGTAAGATTTTATCCTCACACCACAACACATATGATCTACCTGACTACAACCATAATCCACTTTGTTGGATGAAGAATAACGAGGTTGATACAAATACGATAGCAAAGAAGAGAAAAGAAACCGGAAAAACAAAACGAAGGACTAAAATTTTCAGGTTGTTGCCACTGGCAAAGTTACCATCCATCTGTGACTCTGTGTGCACATGTTCTACATGCGTCCATTACAGGACCAAAGAAAAAGATTAAAATTGTGCACATATAATCCAATCCACTGATATCAAGTTAAAGTGAATGAAAATCGAACTTCCAGATCCTGTGCATCTTCATTTCCAAGGTAAAACAGCAGCCACCTTCGAAAATTACGAAAAGATCCTAAAAACCTCCAAATGAAAAACAACTCTCTGGGTTTATTTCAGATATCAGACAGCTTCACAAGCTTTTCGTACAGGATCCGGTCATCTCTTCCAGTATTGCTCTCCAGGAGTGCGCTTTGGACGAGCTCCTGTTCATGGAAAATAAAGATATTAACCAGAGTTGTTTCAAGCTGTAATCTCAAGTCCACGTCGTAGTCAGAGCACAAACCTTGACATCACGGTGCGGAAGGAACTTCCCTAAATTATGAATGATCAGCCTCAAATCTTCAACCTGGAAAAATGTTTTTATTTTTATTTTTTAATACATAAAGGAACATGAGAAGCAGCAAAGCAGGACCACACGGAGAATTGAGAAGGGTAAAGTTATAGAATGACTTACCCTGATGTACCCAGCACGATTCCTATCAAAGAACCTGAAAGCCTGCACTCAATAGACAAGGCAAAAGAAAATAATGTCAATTAGATAACATTAACAAGCAGTAGACAAACATCAAGCACCATACATACCTGTAAAAGTTTCTTATCAATAACAACTGGAGATCCTTTCTTCTCTGATTCAATCTTTTCCACTTTAGTCTTATTGCTGGTATCAGAGCTTGTGATTTGGCCAGAGGGTTGCTTCTCAGTTTCCTTCTGTTCTTTTTGCTCCTTCTGGCTAGCATCTTCAGCAACAGCAAGGCCATCACCTTTTACCTCTTCAACATCGCTCTGCATGGATAAATGATCCACAAGATCAGTACATATTTACACTATTTATATTTTGAAGAACAGAATGCAGGAGCATATTATTCCCTAGATACAGTGAACGACACTCTAAAGTCAGGAACTTCAATATAAAACATATTGAAATGCATCAACTTATTGAACCCTTTAAAGTTATTATAGAATTTGTAAGAGCGCAGAGGCACAGATTAAAAAAAAGAAAAAAAAGAAGCATGATCTTGCCTCTTTCTTTACATCAACATGAGGATTTGTCTCAGTTGCCTCTGCCATTTCTTCATCTTCCTCTGCCATTTCCTCATCTTCCTCGGGGTCTTCTTCTTCTTCCTCTTCTACTTCTTCTACTTCTTGTTCTTCTTCCTCAATAACTTCATCCTGAGTGCCCTTTTCAGATGAAGGGGCATCTTCAATCTTAACCTCCTTACTGATCTGTTCATCAGCTTTAGTGTCTTCCTTCATATTAGTATCCTCCTCTTGCTTGATATCATTGTTCTCGAGTTTTGTAGGTTTGACATCTTCAACAGCTATGTCTGTCTTAGCACGCTTGCTAGATGAGCTCTCCTCGGTTTTCTTTTGGAAAGCTTCATCTCTGCGTCTCTTGCTCTCATTCCTCTTTGCCACAAATTTAATGCGCAGCCTCTGCAAGTCAGACGAAAAAGGCTAAGCAGCAGTGGCAAAACATAAACAGCAGATATTGATACTAACAAGACTAATTACTCAATCCAACCTTGAGGAAATCCAGAAGTCGGCAGCCCATTTTATACTGAAGCATCTCATGTAAGGCTTCTGCAAACAACGATAACTGCAAGAATGCAATGGCAGGAGATAAGAACATTATCAAAGCATATATATAAGGCCTCATGTGATGGTGCATTTACAGGTTATCAAAAATGCAAATTTATTCTAAGCACTTCGCAGTATATATAGCACCAGTCCAGGCCGAAATTACAAGTGAGAACAGAAACATAAGCACACCTCAAAAGTTGATTCTTCAATGTCGTTGTCGCTATAATTCAGCAGTGAATCCAACGAAAGAGATAATGACTGCAGCTGTGATACCAATAAACATAAATAAATTATAAATGCAAGTGTATAACACATCAAAAAACAGGACAAAGCTAATTTATAGTTACTATATGACAACAATCGATTTTATGCATGACCTACTTTTGAATCTTTGGACCCTTTGGTTTGAAGGAACAGGCCAGGATGTCGAGGAAGCTCTTCAATCCTTTTCTTTTCTTTCACAACTTTAGTTTCCTTGTTTTTTGATTCGTTTTTTCCAGCTTCGTCTTTTCTATCTTTCTTGTTCTTCACCTCTTCCTTCTCTTTTGACTTTCCAAGGCTGTCATTCTGCCGAAGTTTTTGCTTTGCACTATCAGATGATTCTTTAGTAGCTGAAATTTTATCTCTCTCTTTGTCCTTGTCGGACAATTCAGTTTCCTGTTTAGCCTCCGTGCTACTTTTTTCCTTGGAGACATCCTCATTCATCTGCTTCTGAATGGATTCTTCATGATGTTCCTCCATGTTCTGCTCCGGCTGAACAGTGATTTTCTCACTATTATCATCTCCAGCCTTCTTATTGTTAGCATCTAGTGTGGTAGCCTTTCTTCTTGGCACCCTTTTGATTATTTTTTTCTTAACTGTAGTTTTGGTGGTACCTGCATCGATCACCGACTCTGATTTTACCTCAGATTTATTCTCAGTACTCTCAGTTTCCTTGCCAATATTCGCATCAGGTGTTGTACCATCATCAGTTTCTGGAGCAGAATTCACAGGTGTTTTCACAATCTTCTTCCTTACAAAAGTTTTCATGGATGGAGGATCAGTTGATGAACCATCCTGTTGCTTTTCAACATCAGAAACACTACTCCCTCCTTCAACACCCTCTTTGCCAGCTTCATCATTCTTTTTTGTTGCAGTTTCTGCAGCCACTTTCTTAGTGGTCACTTTTCTCCTGACAATCCTCTTAACAATTTTCTTCTTTCCACCAGGTTTGGCAACAACCGCTGCCGGAGCACTGGAATTTTCCCCTGGAGCCTCCTTCTCCACAGTATTATCTCCCTCGGCGCTTCCAACCACATCCTGGTTCTCAACTACTTTATCTTTCTCCTCATTAGAACCGGGATTTCCTTTATCCATCTCCTTTTTACTACTACCATCCCCAGGTTGAGCTGAAGATGACACTTTCTTTTTCTGCCCTTCAGACTTCTCCACATCACCTTTTGGGTGTTCAGTTTTCTTTTTATCTGCACAAAATAACAGATTTAAGTAGGAGTGTGTGGAACGAACAAATAATACAGGTGCACTGTTAATATATTTTACCTTTTGACCCTCCCTCCTTGCCTTTAGCTGCCTGATATCAGAGGTATATGCAATTAAGTGATGGATATGTAAAACCAAAAGAATTGTTTACATATTGGAAGGGTGGCAGCATTCAAAAGTAACAGAAATGAGTCATCTTTTTTAAAGCAGCACTTGTATATATTTCAGCATTAGATACACAAGCTCTTTGGTGCTACATATAGAGGGCCAAGCCCTCGACTAACCGATTTTATTCCTTCATTGGGTTTTGACTTTTGAGTCATCATCGACAACATTTCTGAAGAGCTAGTTTTGTTAGGCTTCTTGAAGTAACATGAACCCCTAGTCTTTATATTAACACATGCCATGTGCCAAGATACAATCCGCACAGAATTCCTAAAATAACTTGAATTGGAATCTTTCTTAAAGTCTAGTCATGGCCCCCAAATCCATTAGAGTTGTCTTGTATCGTAAGATTGAACATTCAAAAGGAGCAAGAAGCACACAGCATATTTGGACATCTTTTGTTCAGAAAGAATACTAAAGTAATCATTTTTGGTGTAGCAAAGCCACATTTTCTAGAGTTTATCAAAATAAATAAAGAAATAGATAAACAACCATCTCCTAAGAGACGAACCAAACAAAAGGGCGACCAACTCTCTTGAGTGGATAATGTTAATGTCTGAATTCACTTGAATAACTAAAGAGGCAACTCTAAATATCTTATATAATAGAACATACTACCATCATATTATAGTTCTAAGTTCTAACTCAAATAAGATACCCAAGCATAATGAAATACTAATACAAACCTGTTTATTTAGACTTCTACTGTTAAAACACATCTATGAACATAACATACTGAGAGCAAAAAAGGAACTCGGATCCAGTTTAAAAGAATGTAAAAAAAGAGAAATACTTAGCTTGATATCTAGTGATAAAGTTCAACAAGGTACATCACAATAAAAGACACAGACATATCAGATTAGAGAACAACATACCTCTTTCTTTAGAGCTTGTGCTCGCTCCCTCTCAGAGACGACTTTTTTGTGATTAAACCATTGCTCTCTCCATGAATCCAGTGCTGGGAGACACTCAGACAGATCTGGAACATAAAACACAGTTACCTCTTTGTGGCTGAAAAGCCCATCCTTCCCCACCCTGTGGTAATGAATCTGCAGAATAACAAGCAGTTATAGATCAAGCAAACACAATCCAAAATCAGCAAAACAGACACAGGATAAACCCTGTGTATCGCTTGACAACCGGCCCTAGAGGTTTTCTGACTTACAATAATATTAATCAAACACACACTACCAAAGAATCCCGGTAACCATCTGAGCTGTATACAGGCTCATAATCGGCCAGAAAAATCAAACTAAATTATAAAGAAATGACAAACAATAACAGCAGCTGCCTTTCATGGGCATCAAGAAATTCTTATACGGGGCAAAAAGAAAGATATGCATGCACCCGAATGAGACATGTTTTCTGTAAGCTTCATTACACTTAGTAGAATAGAATCTTGAGAAACAAGTACCAGAATCTAGCGAACATGCATTGAACAGAAGCCATACATTACATTTGATTACTAAATTACCTTAAGTACTAAGTAGCACACTATAAATGAAACCCCCATTACTATTTTCACATTTAGGCATTGTTTACATTCTAGACTTATTAATATTTAATCAAGGCTTGGCATTAGCTTTATGGACAACAATCAACAGTGCCCACTAAGCATTAGAATAAAAATATGTTCCATGGCCCAGAAGACATAGAAAGCACAACACGAGGATCAAGTGTCGACAACTCCAATAAAATGTAAGATTTTTTAAGCAATCAAGTTGTCAACTCAACTTCACTTATTTGTTTTAGGCCTTCTGTTTGCTGTTGGAGGATTCTTGATTCATAATAATTATAACGGGATTAATAAGTATCTGGATTTAAGAGTTCAAACCTATAAAGCACATATATATTTCATGAAGGATCAGAGGACATATGATGGATATATAAACATAATGTAACTCCATCTTAAATCTCGAGCCACATATAATTCCAAGTTTTTAATAGTATATAGTACTATTTAGTAGAAACATCTTTTAGAAACCTTTATTAGTGAAATAAACAAACATTATCTATGAAATCATCCATGGTATGTCCATTTACATTACTAGAATACGAGCATACACTCTGAATATTTTTCACGGGAAGTGGAAAATGGATAAGGTTTCAAGTCAATCCCAGTAACCAACTGCATTTACTGGACTACCTTTGCCCAGCCAAGTATAATACACCTATATCTGTGCTTAGGTTGAACCACTGGATTAAGCTTTCCTTGCAACGAAAAATTAAAAATAAGACAGAAAAGTTGAATACCTCAAGAAAACGGTTCCACTGTAGGCAGTTCTTCAAATCAAGGTTTGCTACATCCTTAGCGTACCTAGAGTGCATTTCTTTTAGTGCAAACAGGAAACATGATTCAACTTGTAAGAAGTCGGTTGAAAGACAAACCTCAGAGCTGTTCGAAGCAGAGATGACTCATCAACTGAAGGATCCCCACCATCAATTGAATCCCACGGACCACCTATCGCCATTAAAGAGCTATTCTTCTTTAGGACAGCGAATCTAAGCATATTTAGAAAATGTGGAATACGATCATCATATGTCCTTTCAGATGACAGCTCTGCCAGTGCATTGTTGCTTAGACCGCTCATCAATATAACCTGATGACCAACAAAATGTAAGACAACCAAGAAATCATACATGAAGGCACCATTTTCTCTTTATTCCATATTTGAATAATTTCAACGTACAATTCTGATGTCATCACTCCCATATAATTACAAGAGAATTTGTTTGGGAAAGTATAATGCCCTTCCAAAACTACAGCTTTGATGTTCTTCCCTTTGGATATATGTGCAATCTACAACACAATATCTATATATAATGAAGTGGTTACTGGGGGACATTCCACGTTCTCAATATGAAAGATGCAAGTTCTCTCAAGAGTGCATTTCATTTGTAAAGGGCAATAGAATAACACAAGCAGATACATAAAAAGCTCATGTGCGATAAAATACACCAGCAACTACAATATCCTTTAGATTACCACGGAAGTACGGCGCGATAATAGAACTTCTTATGGTGAGCAATCAATCAACCGAAACAGTTATTCGAAATAAAGAATCAGCCACTTGATCCTGCTAGAAGTACAAGTAGTAATGTTTCAAGTATGGATGGCATGCATGACGGAGGGTAGCTATATATAACAAATGGATTTAATTTTTTTCCAACCTAGTAAGATAGTGCACTAGATGAAAATTTTGCGAGTGTTTTTTTAGGCAACTAGATGTCTCATACACGAAATGATAGAGCAGCCTGAAACTGACCTTAGCATTCCAAATGGTAGATACTCCTGCTCTCGAGATGCCAGTGTCCACATCTTTAGAAGCCGATCCTTTCCTCTCTGTAGTCGCCGCCTCCTCAACAAAGTCGTGCTCAAAACTAGATCATTGTGCACACCAGGAATTAATTTACAGTTAATGTATTACATACGATGCTCCAGTTACAGCATCATCAAAAAGTTGCCCATGGAAAGTGCGTCTAGGAGTATTCCTCCCAGCAATTTAAGAATATCATAGATTTCACAAGGAAGTATATAGAGCATGTACCTCACTGGAGTGTAGAGAGAGAGTCGTAGATTATTCTTTGGCCAACATACAACTACCTGTTACCACACCATTCAGGAAATCCAAATAAGCAGATGATGAGTTCAACACATTTACTCAGAGTCTCAGATAAAATGAGCCATACCTTAGAACATTCTGGAGATATGTAAAGCTTTGGATATCTCTTGTCCAATGACACAAAATCCCTCTCGTGTTCAATATAATTGTGTGCGAAGACCTGTGAAAGGAATGTCATAAATATTAGGAAAATCTCAAGAAATAGCCCAAAAACATAATCAGCAACAATTTCACAAGCTTGACAAGAAAGCATGTAATTCATTATATATAAGCTTAAAATATATTTCATGGGCTACAAAACGGTATTATAAGTTCATCTTTAATAAAGCAACAGCCACATCAGTAACAGCAACAAAAAGTAACGGATTGAGTGGAAACATAGATCAAAGTTAAGATAAACAGAAAAAGCCAAGGCTTCAAAATAGGGATGCCACTACAGAATAAAAAATTAGAAGATAAGTTCACAAGGCAATGATCAAGAGGATTATGAGGAAACTTGTTCCGGTGAATAGAGATTAAAAGAAAAAGGATGGGCCGAGACCATAAAACAAGCCAGAGCAGATGAGTGAATGAGTGAAAAGCTAGACAAAACGAAAAGTGCAACAGAGGTATTAATAAGATCTGTAGAAGAAGTTGACATGCTTGGAAGAAAGTAGATCAGAAAGACTTGCGGTATTGGGTGATTTAACAAAAATCTTCCAGGAACAAAGTAACCAGGCTACTTTATCCAATTAGCACGACCAAAATCAACACGGAATATCCCGTGGGAAACATTTCTGTTGTTATTCTTCAAATGGAATCCAACTACAAAGATTTCTACATGAGCGAGTCCGACATCAAGGAGAAGACAGGCTTTTGCATATTTTACCTTGCAGACATATTCTCTCCTCTTTTCTTTGACAGGGGAATGCAGCCTTCAGCATTACAGAACATCGTGTTAGGAAGAATGCAAGAGAGAAAAGTTTCTAAAGAGAGATCTTTAACAGGATGTAATAAACAATATCCACCTATGTAGTGCTTCACGGCGTGGGGATTCTCGGCGTACAGGTTTAATATCCTTTGCAAGTGAGGATCCTCGGCGATCCCTAGAGACTCTAGAAGGAGTGAGATCACGCTTCAATTCAATGGAACGTTTCAGTTCTCGATCTCTTTCCCTCTCCCTTCGATCACGTTCCCTTTCACGTTCCCTTTCGCGTTCTCTTTCTCGTTCTCTTTCCCGTTCTCGTACTCTGTCTCTTTCTCGTTCTCTTTCTCTTTCCCGGGCACGATCACGCTCTCGATCACGTTCGCGATCCTTCTCTCTTTCTCTTTCCTTCTCGCGCTCGCGCTCACGCTCACGCAAGTAATCACGTTCTTTGTCTCTTCGTTCCAGATCCCGAGCATATGCAACTCTATCATCCTTCCTATCATCAACTCTTAGATGACTACCATGTCCTGGCATGATACTTGGATAATCTGACTCAACTGGTGCTGCATGAAGTCCTTTACCTGCCCCATAGTCCCTGCCGGGAGGCAAGCTTACTCCATAGCCAGGATTTGAAGAACCTTGAGAATAACGAAGATCGTCAATACTTCTCATAGGAGCCGCTCCCAGAATTGATGTAGCATGATGTCCACTATAGGATGAGCCGTTTGTCACCAGCAGATTACGCGTCTCAGGGTCGATTCTCCCACCGTAGCCAATGGGATCTTGTGCAGAATGACGAACTGTGGCCCTCGTTGAAAGATAATCAGAATGTCTGCCAGAAATGTTTGCTGCTTAGTGAATTGGATAGTACCATTTAATGAAACTGGGCAAAGAGTGCGCCACGCAGGTGAACTTTAGACGTCTTCCCTCAAATGGCAACAATCCATTAATATGCTATTTAAGTTTCTGTAACTTCTCTAATAGTAAGTAGAAAGGAATAACATGCTTTAGAACTGCATCTGGTTTTTGCTATATGGATATAAAAGATTGGAAGCATCATTTATTTTTATGAAAACAAGAAAACAGAAAAGCAAACAGGAAAAGTAAAACGAATACCTAGCTCCGCCTTCAGCAGAGTTAGATTGCAGAATATGGGCCTTGAGCAGTTGATCTTGCCTTAGCAGTGATGCTTGTTCCATGCGATCATAAATCTTAGACTGTGAAAAACATCAATGTTAAATCCAAATGCATTCATATATTTGATCATGTTATAGATGGTTCAGATTGGTGTGCATGGTACATAACATAATAGAAGTCTGAAAAGTGAACCAGATCATTCAAATACCTGATGTTCATGTCCAAAAGCGACTGAATCAGCATATCGGCTTGCTGTTTCACTTGACAAGTCCATCCCGAGGTAGGCACTGTGGCGTTTATCAATAGAGAGATAATCAGATATTCTGTCCGGATACAATTGCTCGGATTTCTGGCCATAGCCACGACTTGAAGAGGAGATATGTTCATTAGCTACAAACTTTGGAGAGTCAGGAATTGATGGCACATACGTACTCCGGCCTTCTAAACCAGTTGCAGAACCTTTGATACCCATTGGTGAAATCTGAAAATGGTAAAAGGAAAAAGAAAAAACTGAGTTGCTCCAACACGTTTGTCAAACTACATCAAATAAAAGGAAAATAGAAAAGACAAGATCAACTAAATTGGTTGAAAAGGATGGATATTTTTTCCGAATGCCATAGAGTCCCATGTAGATCGAGATATCTAATATATGTCCCTCCCAAACCCACGCGTACAAGTGTTCAACAGTAGTAACCAACAGCGTAAAAGAGCATTGGGCCATAACCATTGACTATAATAAGGAAGCTCTAGTGTTTCGAACAATCTACAGCTATTGGTTCAACGAGGCAGATACACTGTTCCTGACGTTGCTGAAAGAAGCAACCACAGAAGCAGACACCTTTTAAAGGTCGCATGGTTTTGCAGATCAAGTATTTGATCTTCAGATGTGGTTCTTCACTCGAGATGAAGATGCTGGAAATGGTTGAGAAGAATATCACGAGAGACTCGTCTGGCCATCCAGGATTTGGTAGTTTAATAAAGATGGTGGCAGCTAAAGTTCTGAATGGTTCTAGCAATCTAGGGTGGTGGCCAAATCCAAGCCCTTTTTTCTACCCACAAAATCAGCTCAATGATGAGAAAAGGTAATTTTCCTTGTTTCTTTTTCCAAAATGTTCAGCTCAATAGATGAGAAAAGGTAATTTTTCCTTGTTTCTTTTTCCAAAATGTCAGTGTTATGATCAGATAATGTTTTGAGATATGGACAAAATGCCTCTCCAAGTGCATCCTCTTGTTCCAAAACATGTTTCTGGCATCCTCATGTTGTAATACATGTTTTGGATCCCAAGACTTGCACTGGAAGATGGTAGCAGATACAATGACTAAAAGCTATATCTTTATCTTATATTTAATATAAAAACTAAGCAATTGAATTCACTGTCTATAGTGAAATAATCTAGACTCTAGAGCATTCAAGATGTCCATAAATGGATGAACATACCAGTCCACACGCAATTCATATGTTTGGGAGTAAATCACTTCAAATTTCATGAGCGCACACACACACACATATTGAACTTCCAAAACTATGCTGATGACAGAATACATTTAAGCATCTAGCACGTTCAAGGTCATACGTGAAAAAGCCTACCAATGCACATGCAATGAGTAAGGCTTGTGAAAGTCTTTATTTTCCTAAACAATAGGAAAATCAACGCCTTATTAGTGTAAATAGGGAACCATTTCCAACCCTTGGGTAGATTAGGTATTGATTTTTATATGTTTAAGAAAATCTTGACTTTTACAAGAATTTTGCACATGGCAATTCACATTATCAACTTTCCACAGAACATAGTGCAAGTCATTACCTGAATCCATATGCTAAATCAACAATCTCCATAAAACATCAACCTTCTTTCAACTTTAAACCCACTCAGGTGACAGAAAAAAATTAAGCACACAACTGACAGAACGATTCTCACAGGCTTCTAGAGAGACCCAATTTAAATTATTCATAAGAATCATAACGCATATCACTCTCAATTTCCTGAATGTATATGTTGTATACCCAACTAATTTAACTAACTTCAATCAAAAGCTAACTCCTTTTGAACTTTACAAACACAATCGCTAGAGGATTAAGGGGTTGCCCGCTATTCTAAAACTAAAACACTTTTCCACCCCCATACAGAGGGCGAACAGCTGTAAAATGACTGGTGATACATTGCGCGACAGAAATCGAAATAAGACTCTCTGGCATTTGTGGCTGCGACCTTAAATCGCTCAGTAACGGTCTGGGGTGATCTGCCACTATTAACTACTGTGATTGATATAGCAAATCACACTTCAATAACCTCTATACATATATTCTATACATAGGCAGCTAAATCAACTATGCTTCCAACCTTAAATCCATTCAAGTAGAGAAAAATACAATTTTTAAGCACATAACTGAAAAAATAACTTTCATCATATGAATACTGGCGAACCCCACTATAGAACCTATCAATACACACCCAGTTCAAATTCTATATCGAGCAACTAAATCAACTCTCGTCAATTAAAAGCAAACAGCACATAAATGTACAAAAGAATCCGTTTCTTTCGATTCTACGGAAAGCCACTGCAGAACATACCAATCCAAACCCAATTCACACGATTAATAAAGCAAAACCCTCCCTTGATATCCTCAATGTATAATCCTTATACCCAACCACCCGATTAATTGACTATCTTCAATCCGAAAAGCAACTTTTAAAACCATTCAGACGACAAGAACACAATCAAGCACAAAACTGAATCAACAAATCTAAAAAAAAGGACCTGTTGAGCAGATGAACCATAGACAGAATATTGCCCTGACGTGGCGGCACCGGCACCGG
>JAQRGC012138782.1:0-10347 GCA_028659135.1 Plantago lanceolata
GAAAAAGTTTGGATTTCTTGTCGTGTTTTACTTGTGAATTATCTTTTTTATACTGGCAAGAAACTGTTTTTTTTATTCCTATGACAGTTATGTTGTTTAAGTCATGATGTTTTTACTTTTACACATTACTTAGCTTGGACTGTACGTGAATTGAAAATTTTACTCGGTTGAAACATTTCGGCACAGTATACTTATTTTAGGAAAAGAGTCATTTTAAGTGTAAACCAGATAGACTTTTTTGATTGGTATTTTTGTCCAATTTCTGCGAATCAATTTCAATATGCTCCAGAATCGGGTTTGACATATTCCTATTAATGACCTGTTAGTTTGTAATAGTGATGATATAGTTCTCACGAGCAAGTTATTCCATGCAGCTTGAACTTCAAGATTATGGTACTGACAGTGAAGGAGAATTTGATGATTGCATGGATGAGGACGGGTATCAAGAATCCCTTGCTGAAAAGCTCAGTCATGCATTCAATGGCCGTCCTTCAGATATCTTGCAGCATGAATTAGGAGCTGATGATACTGAATCCCCAGAAGCAGATCCTGATGTGATCCAGAGATGCAAGGAATATGCTGAAAAATACGAAAATGAAGATGACAAAGTAGAGGAAATTTTAGTTGAAGACAGTAGTGATGAATCGGAAGTATGGGATTGTGAAACTATTGTCACTACATATTCAACACTGGACAATCATCCCGGTAAAATTGGAGCTCCAGAAAGGAGGAGATCAAAGAAGTTGACTGAAACTGCAACAGGAGTTTCTGCTACTCCTAGCCGATTGATAGCTCTGAAAGGAAAAGAGATGCTGCCTGTAGACTTCTTGCCTCGCAGTAAAAAGCATTCTGAGGATAAGACAAAAGATGAGAAAGATGCAGGAGAAAAGCAGACAGAGAAGAAGAAGCCACGTAGCCAAGAGACAAAGGAGGAGAAGAAAGAACGGAAGGTATCTTCACTTGCATCTTAATGCTTTATATTTATTATGTATGTACAGTTTATATGTTTTTCAACTTTGAATTATTATTTTTGCAGTCGGCTGTTAAATCAGAACGACGTGAGGCACGTCAAATGAAAAAGGAAATGAGAGGGCTTTACAAGTTTGAGTCCCAGCGTGCTCAGAAAGTTGCAGCTTTCACTGGTCCATCATCTATTCATCTCTTGTGAGGGTATGCCGCTCTTTTCCCTTGTGCATAGCAGTGAAAGCTGTTTCTGTATGTTTTAGAATTTTCTATTTCCCCGTTTTGTGCATACTGCTTGGTCCATGCATGATATTTTTGGCCTGATGCTACAAAATGATGTGGGCTTGTCATTGTTTTGAGCTACTACTGGGCGTTTCCCTCTTCTCTTTCCATTTGATCTTGTGTTTCCACTTAACAGAAGAGGGAAATATTGAAACGAAGTTTCCTGGCACTTGTATTATGTTGGCTAGTTGCAAGTGCAAGTACACAGTAGACCAAACATAAGTTTTAGGCGATGTTCTGTCATTTGCAAAATTTCATCTGAACGTGGCCTGTACGCCTGTACCCAAGATTTATGATATTTTTTAGAAGTGAAAATTGATCTCTGCTCGTTTACAGTTCGGAATCAATCAACATTTGCTTGCAGTAATTGTAGAATCTTCTAGTAACCATAAGTACTCATAGGATGCATCTTTAGGGGATGTTGAATGGCTATCTTCGGTCTTCATGTTTCTTATTCCACCTTCTTTTTAATTCCAGGTAAAATGTCCAAGGTTATCTGTCACATCAAGCAAATCCGGGAATGCATGGCATAACTTGGGTCTTAAACGAGCCGAGCTAAACTGAACCAATCTTCGCACACTTTGCATTTGGAGCTATATAGTACTTCTGGAGGATAATAGCACTTTTTATAAATTAATTCGATGTTGCTGTAGCTGTTCTGGATTTAGTTTGCTGTGTTTTGGTAAAACAGTGAATTTTGTTCCATACAATTATACAAGTATCTTAATCACCTCTGCTACTTGGTTTCTCAAGTCTCATATGTCGTACATTCTATGCAACTCTATTTTCGATTACTTCACACGGTCACACCCAACAACATGAAATGAACTCGAAATCGTAATCATGTTTATCCGATAGCTTACGCTTCTTGTAAGCCAAAAGCTGCAAGGTAGAACAATACACAGTTCGTCGAAACCAGTCATTACTCATTACACGTGGACAGAAGTACAGGCAACCTTCAAAACTTCTGTAACTCAAACCATCAACAAGAAAAAAGTCTACTCTGTTTCTCAATCAAGGCTATGTAAATGCGCAAAGATCTTCGGCCTAAGCGCACATCTATGAGCTATACATATTATAATCTCTCCTAGTACTATCGCACGTACACGATAGAGCCAGTCTTTAACACATTCATTCTCCAATTCTTGCTTTTAAAGTTTAATCGTTGTAACATGCTGTCGAAAGTAAGCTGCAGTGCTGCACTGATAGGTTCCCCTGGAATACGAATTTCACTGGGAGAAAGCCATCATCCAAGCCGGACAGTTATCCATTGTAGCACAGCCAGAGGTATATCATCCATGTACCTTTATATAAGATGAAATGATTTTGCGTTAGGACATAATCGATATTCAGATATTGATTTCATTTATAATTTTCTCCTTGAACTCTCTTACAGTTAGGGTTAAACCTGCATCAATGACCACTCTACCAGTGTGATTTGAATACTGACAAATGCATAAACTGCTTCTTGTATATCTACTCAGAGATGTACGCGATACCAACTTCAAGTCGAGCAACAAAGCCTTGTGAGTTGCCTGTAGAGCTCATGTTGACCTGTGGTGTATGCGTCTTGCAAGTAGGAGAGGACGTGGCTGGTGCAAGACTTTCATCCTCATCCGCCTACACTATATATTCAAAACAGAGAGATGGGAGACGAGATGATTATGAACATGAAAAGTTATTGATTGATGGGATCAACATGGTGGCCAAGTCTCTTTATGGTTAAGACTTCTCTTCTGTCAAGCTAAGTACCATTTCTTTCACCATAAGAACTTAGCCACCATGACGCTTACATCGATCAATCTCCTTTTCATGTTCATAACCATCTCATCACCTGTTTCTCTGTTTCGGTTGGCTTAGAAACAGCCTTGACTACATCGCATAGATGTTCAAACAAGCACAGTGTGAGATTGTTTATGACAGACAGGGAGAGTTAAAGGAGAGAATGATCTGATGATTGGGAGGTGAAGTGGTTTTAAAGCACAAAAACGGAACAATTCATTACTAAAAGAGCTCGATTCACAACCAGCACAATCCGCATTGCTCAACTAACCTACGCTGTGACCTGTTTTGCATGAACAAACACATAAGTACTGGCACAGTGGCAGTTTGCTATAAGCTTTGAATCTTCTTCCTAAGTTGTTGCTTCACTTGATGATTGTGACCAAACGAACGAGAACAGACTCAACCTACAGCAGTAACTTCACGCCTCTTCCGTGTTTCTTGACTTCAACAGTTAGTAATTTCACCGTTGCATGTTTGTTCTTTTGGTCAAGGACCAAAGCAAACATCATTTTCTTGAAGTGGTCAGACGGCAAGTCTACGTTCATACTTAACTGCTCCTTACTGAAAGTGACCATGGTTATATTTATATGTAACCGGCCGGGGTAGGGCGGCCAAAGACTTGAGTACAAGAATAATTTCCAATTCAAGTCTTTTGAACAATTCAGCAGGAAGTTCATACAATGAAAGCTTGACAACACAAAACGGAAAATTTCAGTACTCCAATAAACACTTACAGATTACAAGAAAAAAAGTTTCAAAACGATGTGTCGGCCTCAAAACGTATTTGCTGTTTCTGTAGTGTTAACTACTACTATTGTTTTAGCAAGTCTGGGAGCTGTTTATGGACAGTCGTCCACACAGAATGCCAATACAATCAGGTGCTTGGAAAGGGAGAGACGAGCACTTCTCAAGTTCAAAGCAGAGCTGGTTGATGAATCCGGAAGGCTTTCTTCGTGGGGGAGTGGAGAAGAGAATAATCTAGATTGCTGTGAATGGAGAGGGGTCCGCTGCCACAACAAAACGGATCATGTTGTTCTACTGGATCTCCATTCCACGCAAGAAGAAAACCACAACCTTATGTTTCTAAAAGGTACGATTAGCACATCGTTACTTGAATTGCAGCACTTACAATACCTGGATCTTAGTCTCAATCGTTTTGATAATCCTCCCATTCCCCAGTTCATTGGCTCACTCAGTGAACTGAGCTATCTTGATCTTTCTTTTTCTGGTTTCACTGGACCCATTCCGTATAATCTCGGAAATCTATCCAAGTTGCACACTCTTGATCTAGGCGTTAATGATGGTCTCCATAGCGAAAGCCTCGGTTGGGTTTCAGAACTTCAGTCACTTGAAGTTCTTGACCTCGGTTCGGTAAATTTATCACTGGCGAATAACTGGTTAGAAGCAATAAGTAAACTGACTAACATAAAAGAATTACACCTCTCAAGAAGTAGTCTACCCAACATCCTTCCTTCTTTGCTACCGCATATCAATGCTTCTACTTCTCTCGCCATCCTTGATCTTCCAAACAATTTTGATCTAATCTCCGCTGTGGCATTAACCCGTTGGTTCTCAAACTTCAGCAGTAGCCTTGCTTTCATTGAGTTGTCTTATTCGAACATGCAAGGTCCCATTCCTGATGCTTTTGAGAACATGGTGTCCCTTGAATATCTGCATCTCATAGGAACAGGGTTGCAAGGAATTATTCCTAAATACTTCGGGAACATGAGCAGTTTAAGACAGTTAGATCTTAGTCTTAACAATTTAACTGAAGTTCCAGAATGCTGCCTACAACTTCCATATCTTGAAGTTCTTGATTTGAGTCTCAACATGATTAAAGGTCCAGTACCTAACCTTTCAGGGTGTCCATCACTAAAAGACTTGTGGCTTGATGACAATATGTTCAATGGAACATTAACTCGGACCATTGGAGGCCTTTCTAAACTAGAGACTTTGTCCATTAGATCTAATCTCTTGGAAGGCATGATAACAGAGGCTCACATGTTCAACCTCTCCCGGTTACGACGCCTCGATCTATCGTTCAACTCTCGACTAACAATGAAGTTCAAGCCAGATTGGATTCCTTCTTTCCAGCCAGAAACCATAGAACTTGCAAAGTGCAATTTAGGACCTAACTTCCCTGCATGGCTTCAGACACAGAAGAAACTGAAGTTCATTGATATATCTGATGCCGGAATCACAGACATCATTCCAAGTTGGTTTCGTGGTGTGGCTACCGAACTTCAACAACTCAATGCATCAAACAACCAAATACATGGAGTCATCCCCGAGGAGTTTTCTTTCTCCAACATGCGCCTACTGGATTTGTCAAGGAACAACATTTCAGGGCCGATCAACTTTCTCTGCCAGAGTGGAGTTTTTCGGCAGCAGTGGATCGACGAGTGGATCGACCTCTCTGGAAACCAGTTTTCCGGCCAGATTCCTAGATGTTTTAAAAAATTTGTACATTTGGTGTCTCTTGATTTGTCAAACAATCAGTTTGTTGGAGATATCCCAAATTTATTTTGGGGTGAACTTACAGTGCTGAATTTACGAAACAATAAATTCACAGGAGAGATACCCACATCTCTAAGGAATTGCACTTGGTTGGCAATGATTGAGCTTGGAGAAAATAGACTCAAGGGAGAGATACCAGCATGGATAGGGTACAGTCTTCCAGCATTGCAGGTTCTAGTTCTACGGTCCAACAAGTTTTATGGTAGCATACCGGCAAGCTTATGCAATCTAGAAAATGTTCATATCTTGGACTTCTCTGCTAACAATATCTCCGGCGTCATACCAAAATGTGTCTCCAATTGGACAGCCATGACGAGAAATGCAAGTTTTTATTCATGGTCATATACTCCGCACTTTAGTAACTCCATGGAAATGGCCTATCTTACGTGGAAAAGACAAGAGGTCACGTACGAAAAGCAGTTGGGACTCGTGAAACTCATAGATCTTTCGGACAATAGTTTACATGGTGAAATTCCTTCAGAGATCACAGAGCTGGATAGCTTGATTGGTTTAAACTTATCCAGAAACAATTTGGTTGGGTTTATTCCTCCAAATATTGGTGAAATGAAGAACATGGATTTTCTTGATTTATCAAGAAACAACCTCTCCGGCAGCATTCCACCAAGCATTTCAAGATTAAGCCACCTCGGAGTACTGGACTTGTCCTACAACAACCTTTCTGGCAGAATCCCACAGGATAATCAAGCACTCACGTTCGAAGAATCATCCTATGTTGGGAATCCAGGCCTTTGTGGCCCCCCGATCAGTAAGTCATGTCCAGGTGATCAACAGCTTCACAATCCAAACCCCAAGAACATGGCAGATACTAATGACGACGATGAACTTGTGACGAATGGATTCTACATTGCCATGGCTATTAGTTTTGTATCTGCATTTTTGGGAGTCTTTTGGATGATGCTGAACAAGTCGATTGGAGATGCATTGTTTTCCAAAGTTTTCAAGAGGTGCTACTAGATATGCTTTCATGCTAAATCGATGTAATCAAAAATAAAGAGTGATAAGCCCTGTTAGAATATTACTCCGATCCATGTTGTTTCCATTTACATTTACTGTACTTTGAGAATACTAATCTTCTTCTTTTTTATTACATAGATGTTCTTGTATTGGTCAACTAGAGTTGGAGCACCACGCTGAGATGAGATGTGCATTCTTAGAAGATTATCAGTATGAAATAGTTACTACGACTTGTGGAATTTCTTGTTCTTAACATTTTAGAACTTGCATGTTGCTCTTTGTTTCTTCTAGGCCTTAAGACAGTGAAACACATACAGCTGGTGGAATAATTTCATGATGCCACACTTAATTCCGTACTTCAAAATTAGCAGCATATTCGAATTCTCATCATGAAGGTTTATAGGCATATGCACCATAATTGAAACAACGCCAATACGCTAGTGGAATAAGGCACACCCACCCTTTTCATCTCAGGCAGCAACAAAAACATCAAAATGTAACGTACATGACCAGTAACACAAATCATCAAAACGCATTTTCAACTGTGTTTCTACAAATTAGCAAGTGTAGGGTTTTCACTCAAGCATGTGGTCAACGTACATGACCAGTAACACAAATAGCACACCTGGTAGATTCGCATCTGAAAATTTCCGTATTAGGCCATGCAAAACTACCGATCAGGCCCTTAATGAAAAACAGCAAAAACTGATCAACTCATCCTCAAACTACTCAGCAGTTCTGCAACATTAGATTTTTCTTCCTATGTTCTTGCTTCACTTGATGATTATCACCAAACGAGCGCAGACAAACTCAAACTACAGCAGTAATTTCATGCCTCTTCCGTGTTTCTTGTAATCAACGGTGAGTCGGTGAGTAATTTCACCGTTGCATGTTTGTTCTTTTGGTTAAGGACCAAAGCAAACATCATTTTCTGAAAGTGACCGTGGTTATATTTATATGTAAGTTACTATGTAGGGGGCTCTAATAAACACTCTCATAGAATACAAGAAAAAAAAGTTTCAAAATGATGTTTGCTCAAAAGTTATTTGCTGTTGTTGTGCTGTTAATTACTCTAGCTTTGGCACAGTCGCCCATGCAGAATGCCAATACAATCAGTTGCTTGGAGAGGGAGAAACAAGCTCTTCTCAACTTCAAAGCAGAGCTGGTTGACGAATTCGGGAGGCTCTCTTCGTGGGAGAGCGGAGAAGAGAATAATCCAGATTGCTGCAAATGGAGAGGAGTCCGCTGCCACAACAAAACAGATCATGTCGTTGGATTGGATCTTCATTCTACACCAGAAGAATCCAACGGCTATGAGGGACTAAAAGGTACGATTAGCACATCGTTACTTGAATTGCATCACTTACAATACCTGGATCTTAGTGCCAATGATCTTAATACAAGTATTCCTGAGTTCATTGGGTCACTCAGTGAACTGAGGTATCTAAATCTTTCTCATGGTCGTTTCAATGGACCCATTCCATATCATCTCGGCAATCTATCCAAGTTGCACACTCTAGATCTAGGCGATAATGATGGTCTCCATAGCAAAAGACTCGGTTGGGTATCAGAGCTTCAGTCACTTGAATTTCTTGACCTCAGTTGGATAGACATTTCACATGCAACTAACTGGTTAGAAGCAATAAGTAAACTGACTAACTTAAAAGAATTAGACATCTCATATAGTAACCTACCCAATATTCTTCCTTCTTTGCTACCGCCTATCAGTGCTTCTACTTCTCTTGCCATCCTTGATCTCGGATACAATTCAGGTCTGACCTCCGCTTTGGCATTAACCCATTGGTTCTCAAACTTCAGCAGTAGCCTTGCTTTCGTTGATTTGTCTTATACGAACATGCAAGGTCACATTCCTGATGCTTTTGAGAACATGGTGTCCCTTGAATATCTGCATCTCATAGGAACAGGGTTGCAAGGAATTATTCCTAAATACTTCGGGAACATGAGCAGTTTAAGACACTTAGATCTTAGTCTTAACAATTTAACTGAAATTCCAGAATGCTGTCTACAACTTCCATATCTTGAAGTTCTTGATTTGACTCTCAACAAGATTAAAGGTCCAATACCTAACCTCTCAGGGTGTCCATCACTGAAAGAATTAAGACTTGACGACAATATGTTCAACGGAACATTAACTCCGACCATTGGAGGCCTTTCTAAACTAGAGACTTTGTCCATTAGATCTAATCTCTTGGAAGGCATGATAACAGAGGCTCACATGTTCAACTTCTCCCGGTTACGACACCTCGATCTATCTTTCAACTCTCGACCAACAATCAAGATCAGTTCAGATTGGATTCCACCTTTCCAGCTAGAAACCATAGAACTAGCAAAGTGCAATTTAGGACCTAACTTCCCTGCATGGCTTCAGACACAGAAGAAACTGAAGTCCATTGATATATCCGATGCCGGAATCACAGACATCATTCCAAGTTGGTTTGGTGGTGTGGCTACCGAACTTGCCGAATTCAATGCATCAAACAACCAAATACACGGAGTCATCCCCGAGGAGTTATTTTTCTCCCGCATGTGGCTACTGGATTTGTCAAGAAACAACATTTCAGGGCCAATCAACTTTTTCTGCCAGAGTGAAATTTTTTGGGAGTGTATCAACCTCTCTGAAAACCAGTTTTCCGGCCAGATTCCTAGCTGTTTTAAAAAATTTGCAGGTTTGAGGTCTCTCGATTTGTCAAACAATCACTTTCTTGGAGAGATCCCTAACGTATTTGGAGCAGGTGATCTCTTAGTGCTGAATTTACGCAACAATAAATTCACAGGAGAGTTGCCCACATCTCTGAGCAATTGCACTCAGTTGGCAATGATGGAGCTTGGAGAAAATAGACTCAAGGGAGAGATACCGGATTGGATAGGGAACAGTCTTCCAGTATTGCAGGTTCTAGTTCTACGGTCGAACGAGTTTTATGGCAGCATACCCACAAGCTTATGCAATCTAGAAGATGTTCATGTATTGGACTTGTCTGCTAACAATATCTCTGGAGTCATACCAAAATGTGTCTCCAATTGGACATCCATGATGGGAAATGCAAGTACTGATACATGGGCACATGCTCAGATCCTTAGTTACTACATAGGAATGGCCTATCTTACATGGAAAGGACAAGAGTTCATGTACAAAAACCAGTTGGGACTTCTGAAACTTATAGATCTTTCGAACAATAGTTTACATGGTGAAGTTCCTTCGGAGATCACAGAGCTGGATGGCTTGATTGGTTTAAACCTATCAACAAACAATTTGATTGGGTTTATTCCTCCAAATATTGGTGAGCTGAAGAACATCAATTTTCTTGATTTATCAAGAAACAACCTCTCCGGCAGCATTCCACCGAGTATTTCGGGATTAAGCTACCTTGGGGTACTGGACTTGTCCTACAACAACCTTTCTGGAAGAATTCCACAGGATAATCATGCACTCACATTCGGAGAATCATCCTATGTTGGGAATCCAGGCCTTTGTGGTCTCCCACTCAACAAGTCATGTCCAGGTGATGAAGAGACTCAACATCCAGACCCCAAGAACATGGCAGATACTAATGACGACGATGAATTTGTGACGAATGGATTCTACATTGCCATGGCTATTAGTTTTGTCTCTGCATTTTTGGGAGTCTTTTGGACGATGCTGAACAAGTCAATTGGAGATGCATTGTTTTCCAAAGTTTTCAAGAAGTGTTACTAGATATGCTTTGATGGATACGTGGCCCTGGAGACCGGCCGAATCGAACCAAAAGGCCAAGGAATCCTAATTATGGCTTGAAGTGCGCAACAAGACAACTTGGAGTGCAAGAC
>JAQRGC012138858.1:0-10052 GCA_028659135.1 Plantago lanceolata
GAAACGTGACACTATTCTAATAAAATGCAATGAAAATGCATGTAAGAGGATAGCTAAGTAGGTGAAAAAATCATCAAATAAAGTGTAAAAACACTTGTCATCAATGTACTCTGAATATTTTGAATCTTTTGGCCACTCTATCTCTTCGCCTTTTTTTTATACTTTGTCATACTCAATATATATATATATACATTTGTCATTCATCTTTGCAGGATATCTCAAATGAAGTTACACCCGAGACCCCGAATGGAGTTACACCCGAGACCCCGAATGAAGCTATACCCAAGAGCTTCCCAATGAAATCCAAACTCTCTAAACTCGAACGTGAGAACCGTCGCCTTCGCTCGAATCTTAAATTGGTTCTCTCTGTCAATGAAGACCAATGTGTTACATATGGAGTATTAGTCGACTTCGTATTCGAATTCCAAACCTTTGCTAAGATTCCCAACACTAGAATTTTTGGATGAAGATCTCGACTTGCATGAGGAATAGACACATTTTCCTTGTATTTATCTCTTGCATTGAGTTTCAACTCTCCTTTACTTACCATAATTTCACAGTGCTCAAGTGGTTGTCGTAACCGAATTGAACTAATAGTTGACGTAACTATAAACATTGAATAGTGAAGAATAACTCGAGTAGTTGACGTAACTAAGTCGCGAAGCAAACATCTCGAATGGTTGTCGTAACCGATTAAACTAATAGTTGACGTAACTATAAAAACTGAATAACTCGAGTAGTTGTCGTAACTAAGTCGAGAAGCAAACATCTCGAATGGTTGTCGTAACCGATTCGAACTAATAGTTGACGTAACTATAAAAACTGAATAACTCGAGTAGTTGTCGTAACTAACTCGAGGAGGATACCATACGATTTGTTGTCATAACGAAATTGGAACAATAGTTGACGTAACTATTTAACCAAAAAATACAGAAAAGGATCAACAAGTGTGTTCTTTCATAATAACATTCCCTAATTCGATTACAATCTTTTCCTGAATGACTATCAATGATATTGTCAAAATCGTCTACCTATCATAGGCGCTGAACTTCAAAATTTTCATTAAAAAAAAACAAATGGAGTGCCTTGACGGAAGGTTCTCAGTTGGTACCACTGGCGGAGAGGTACCTAAATAGCAAATGACCCCTCTTGACGAAAGGATCGGAGGACCATTTTACTCGAAGGAGTTTCTGACGGAGAAATCATTCGATAATAACTGTGACACCCCTGACGGAGAGGGTGTCCTAGTTCTCGACCTTTATTGTGAGGAGCCTGATGGCGGTTCTTTCAACAATAAAACTTCTGAAGATTGTTTGCACTCCAAGGTCTTGGTACTGGCTTTCCATCGAGTTCCTCTAACTCATAACTCCCATTTGACTTAACTTTGGTGATACGGTAAGGACCTTCCCACTTTGGTTCTAACTTCCCAACATGTTTCTGGACTGAGACATTTCTGAGTACCAAGTCCCCGGCTTGGAATTCCTTGTTGCATACATTTTTGTTGTACGCCCTCGCGACTGCAGCTTGATATCTTAATATGTTAACCCGAGCACTAACCCTCTTCTCGTTCAAGAACTCGAGGTCTAACATTCGAGCATCTTGGTTGGAAACCTCATCATAGCTCTTCACTCTCAAAGTTTGGACTTGTATATCAGCTGGGATGACGGATTCGGACCCGTACACCAAACTGAATGGTGTCTCCTGAGTTGCAGTTCTGACACTAGTTCGGTATGCCCACAAGACTCCGTCCAAGTCGTCCACCCAATCGCCCTCAGAAGACTTGATCCTTTTTTCAAGATTGCTAACAATAGTCCGATTTGTAACCTCGGTCTAGCCATTCGCCTGAGGATGATAGACTGCTGTGAATCGTTGTTCAATCCTCATCAGAGTGCACCAATCTTTTAGCCTTTTCCCACAAAATTGTGATCCATTATCCGAGATCAAGACCCTGGGCAATCCAAATCTGCATACTATGTTTCTCCATATAAAGTCGAAGATCGAATCTTCATCAATCTTAGCAACTGCCTCCGCTTCCACCCATTTGGAGAAGTGCTCGACTGCCACCAAGATGTATTTATTTTGCTTCGAACCTTTTGGTAATGCACCTACAATATCCAAACCCCAAATGTCAAAGAGGCAGGGTACTTCAGATGAAATCATGTTTCTCGAAGGCTTTCTTGACGTTCTAGCATAATATTGACACTCCGAACATTGCATAGAAAACTGAATCGAGTCTTGTATAACCGTAGGCCAATAATAGCCTTGGCGAAGAACCTTCTGGGCTAAACTTCTTCCACCCGAGTGGTTACCACAACTACCTTCATGAATTTCTCTTAGGACTTGCTTTGCTTCAGTCGGACTGAGGCACCTCAGGTGCATCCCTTCCCAAGATAGCTTATATAAGTCTTCACCTGACATGAAGTATCTTTGTGATCGATGCTTCACTCTCCTTGCCGCAACTGGATCATCCGGTAGCCTCCCGAACGCTATATACTCGATGATGTCCCTCATCCAATGAGGGTCATCCTTAATCGACAATATATTCGGAATTGGATTCATAACAGAAGACATGTTCATAGTCATTTGGATAATGCTCCTTGTGTTCACAGCCCCCGAGGCTGATGCTAACCTGGCCAATGCATCTGCTTCCTCATTCGACTCTCTTCCAAACTTTCTCAACTCGAATACTTCAAAGTCTTTCGCCCTATCTTTCAATAATCCTAAGTATAGCAACATATTTTCGCCTTTAGCTGTAAATGCCCCCGAGTAGTGGGACTCGACCAGTTGTGAGTCGGTATATGCCCTTACTTTCTTTGCTTGTAAAGACTTTGCCATCTTTAAACCTATCAAAAGCGCTTCATACTCTGCCTCATTGTTGGTAACCTTGAATGCTAAAGTGATCGAGTACTTGAGCTTTGCCCCAGTCGGGCTCTTGAGGTAGATTCCTATTCCTCCAGTTCTTCCGGTTGCAGAACCATCTACTTGTAAAACCCAAAGATCTGGATCATCAATTTGTATTTCATCCTCCAAGTTCTCTTATCCGGTTGCATCCTCAATAGTTGGCATATCGATATCCATCGCCTCAATTGATAGAACGGCCGATCTCCTACTTTCCTCTTCCTCTGAAATCGGACTTCCTCTATCGGTCGGAAACTCAACCAAAAAGTCCACGATCGCTTGCGCCTTTATCGCAGTCGGGCCCTGGTAATCGATGTCATGCTCACTCAACTCAATTGCCCATTTTGCTAATCTTCCACACGCCTCCGGTCGAGAGAGTACCAATTTCAAAGGCTGGTTTGTGATGACGATTATCTTGTACGAACGAAAATAAGGCTTTAACTTCCGTGATGTGTGTACCAGAGCAAGAGCTAGCTTCTCCATCTTCTGGTACCGGGTCTCGGCTGAGTGTAGAGCCTTGCTGACATAATAGATTGGAAGATGTTCTTTTCCTTGAATCATTACGAGCACTGAACTCACTGCATCATTTGTGGCCGCCAAATACAAGTACAAGGGTTCCCCCTCGACTGGTTTTGATAGCAATGGTGGTGACAACAAATACTTCTTCAAGTCCTCGAGTGCTGCTGTACACTCTTATGTCCAAGTGAAATCCTTGTTCTTGTTTTGGCCCTTCTCTTTTTTCCTTAAGAGTTTGAAGAATGGAAGGTTCCTCTCTGCCGATCTAGAGATGAATCAACTTAATGAAATAATTTTGCCAATCAATCTCTGAACATCATTCATGGTCTTCGGGACCTCTAAGTCTTGTACCACCTTGATCTTGTCGGGATTAGCTTCGATACCCCTCTCAGTCACCATGTACCCGAGAAACTTACCTCCATTTACACCAAAAGTACACTTGGCGGGGTTCAACTTCATCCCATACTTCCTAAGTATGGCAAAACATCGAGTGAGATGGGTTATGTGGTCGACCTCCTCTTTGCTCTTTACTAACATGTCATCAACGTAGACCTCCATTGTTTTTCCGATCTCGTCCTTGAACATCTTGTTCATCAATCTTTGATATGTAGCACCGGCATTCATCAGTCCGAAAGGCATGACATTAAAGCAATAGACTCCTCCCGCGGCAAAGAAGGCGGTCTTGTATATGTCTTCGGGTGCCATTCTCACTTGATAAAATCCTTGATATGCATCCATGAAACTTAATAGAGCACACTTCGCAGTGGAGTCGACCAATAGGTCGATCCTTGGTAACGGGTATGGGTCTCTCGGGCAATGCTTGTTGAGTTTCGTGAAATCGTTACACATGCGCCACTTTCCATTTCCTTTGCTTACCAAAACCACATTGCATAAAAAGTCGGAATATTGCACTTCTCGGATGTGTCCTGCTTTGAGTAACCTTTCAATCTCCAGTTTGATAATTTCAGTCTGCTTGGCGCTGAAGTCCCTCTTCCTTTGCCTAATGTATCTAACTTGTGGATCCACATTGAGTCGATGTACCGCCACACTAGGATCAATCCCCACTAAGTCATCGGTACTCCACGCAAAGACATCCACATTTTCACGAAGAAAGTTGATGAGTGACTTCTCGACTTCAGGCTTCATCTCGTTTCCAATCTTGGTCACCCTATCCGGGTTACCAGGCACGAGTTCTATTTCCTTTGTCATCTCCGCTGGTTCAATTCTATTCTCTTGCATAAATTTAGCCTTTGGAGTCGGAGCACTAGGTATTGACGGAATGACCTTGTACTCTTCTGGATCCATCCTCTCCGTTGTTGTATTTACATTCGAGCTCTTTTCCGTGGGTACTCGGTTCTTGGTGAGTGACGGACTCACTTTACGGCGCTTCTTTTTTGGTTCCACAATAGCAAACACCGTGTTCCTCGGGTGGTCGGCACCTCTAGCATTCTCAATAGCAAGTCGTGGTGAATTTAGGTGCTTCGCTTACAAAGTGTAACATTCCCATGCCTGCCTTCGATCACCAACCTCTTGCCCAATTCCGGCTTCAGTGGGGAACTTGATTCTATTATGCAATGTTGATGACACCGCCTTGAATTGATTTAGAGCAGGTCTCCCTAGAATGGCGTTATAGTCGAAGGGCATGTCGACTACAACAAACGATACTTGCCTCGTCGTTATGCATGGATCTGTCCCTAATGACATTGTAAGATATACACGCCCGAGGGGCCTGATCTCGGTTCCTCCGAATCCAATCAATGGTGTTATCACTTCCCGAAGGCCTCTAGTGTCGATCTTCATTTGGTTTAGAGTGTTGGTGAATATTATGTTGGTAGAGCTTCCAGTGTCGATCAAGACCTTTTCCACTCGATAGGTAGCTATGTCGGAAGCTATCACCAGTGGAACATCATGGGCCTCGAGGTCACCTCCTCCAGCAGTGTTCGGTGGGATCTCACTATCATCGAAAGAGATAACATTGTGTCCCACCATCCCGGGTGGCCCATAGGCGGAGTCTGTATATCTGATGTGATTCGCTGTTCGATCTCTTGCTTTCCTAGAGTCACCGCCAGCAGGTCCTCCTGCGATGGTGCAAATGACTCCACAGATCGACCTGTTGTCTTGGTTACTTGTACCGGTCGTCGCAATCACATTGACTTGGTTATTCCTTGGAGGCGAAGGAGCCGGGTGAGTATCCGGGACCTCATCCCTCCCCACGTTGCTACCCACACATTCCTGTAACTGATTCCTCTTAACATAATATTCAATCTCAGACTTTAAGTGAACACATTCCTCAGTATCGTGACCCTTTCCTTTGTGGAAGGCACAATACTCCCTCGAGTTCCGATTCTTCTCATTTGGTATAATAGGCCTTGGCCATCGTACATTGACATTCTTTGCCAACATCACTTTTAACACCTCAGCTCTACTTCTATTCAAAGTAGTGTAACCGGCGAACCTGTTCTGCTGTCCATCACTTGCATTTTGTTGTCCTTGAGGTCGAGCACCTTGATTGTTATTCCCTTGGTGGTTGTTACGATGGTTATTATTATTTTGATAACCGTTCCCCTGGTACATTCTGTTGGACTCGAGGCCTCTACGCTCGTCATGTCTCTCGTTTGACTTCTTCTGCTTATTCTGATTCTGCTCACCATTCGAGTTCCTCTTGTCTTTTACACCCGTAGCCCGAACGGGTATACTCTTCACAAATTCCTCTAAGAAAATTTTTTTTCCATAACCTCATCGAGATCCTTCTCACTCGTGATTTCACTTTCCTTCATTGAGAGGAGTTTCCTTAGCCTCGAATTCCATGTATTACCGTACAAAAAGGTGATTCTTTGATGAATCGGATGATCCTCTACCTTCTTCACCATGTCTTGGAATCGGCTATAGAAATCATACACCTCTTCATCCTCATATTGCATCACGAATCTCAGGTGACTTATGTACTTCTTCTTCTTCTTAGCCCGCTTGAACTTAGCGACGAAGAGGTCCTTTAATTCCGAGTAAGACTTTATGGACCCGTGCTCGAGGTCCTTGCTCCACCAGTCCATTGCATCTCCGAACAGGGTGGTCGGGAAGGTGATCGCCATCATGTTCTCATTATGCCCATATCCTTCCATTCGTCCCTCGAATCGGGAGATATGACCATTAGGACAGTCATCGCCATAGTACTTTTCCAAGGTTGGAATGACAACGCCTGGCCTTCTTTCCTCCTGTCGGATCTCCATGCTCAAAGGATTTTTGACTTTAGGAACGACCTTTTCTTTCTCGGACACCTTCTTCTTCAACTCTTCCATTTGTAACTGCATCTCCTCATATTGCTTTTTCAGTCTTTCGGCCAAGTCATTTTGTGGTACCTCGACCGTTGTTACATGGCGATGGAGTGCTCCTGTTGACCTGCTCGAGTGGCACCTAGTCCTTGCTCTTGATTCCTCCTATCGCGTGATTACATTTCGAGTGAGACTGACTCATCCTGGTGTTCGACCTGGTGCTCCTCTAGTTGAACATTTCTCATATTCATGTTCTGCTCATGCGATTGATGGTTCACTCGAACGAGTGGATCACGCTCGAGTTCTGGGACCTCATTCCTTACTCTTGACTGAGCCCTGACAACTGTTTCTTGTACGAGAGTTCGAGCAGGAACTTGTGTGTTACCCTGTCGATTCTCCATTCTTCTGGTGATTACGTTTCTGAGGTCACCGTTCTCGGGTCTGCCTTGTTCACCTAGCCTGTCCCTAGCCGACCTCCCGCTCCTGTTTTGTGAAAGTGCTGGAGCAGCACGTGTTATCCTTGGCGATAGAGGAGGTGGCACTACCACTCTTGACGGCCCCAGCCCGAATGGTGTGTTGACTTGTGAAACTCTGATCGGGAACTCGGGTTCCGGAACAGGTGGTATAGGCAGTGGAGTCCCATAACAACTTTGCACCATGTACATAAGTCCATTCATTTGTTCCGCGCTCAATCCAAACTGTGCTGGATGTCTCATCATTCCACCTGGCAACACATATGGAGCATACCCTGACGGAGGCATATGTCCTTGTGTCATAGCAAATTGTTGTTGCGCAGTCGGGTGGACGAGTGGCACAGTGGTTGTTGGTGCTATGGTAGAGTGTTGTTCAGCCCTTCGACTCTGCTCTTCGGCTCTCTGTTGTTCCGCCTCTCGAGTCGCACGGCGTTCTTCCTCATCTAGTTGCAATTGAGCCTCTCTTCTCCTTTCAATTGCTCTTCTAGCGTCCTCTCTCTCATTGGTCGAAAGGCTAGCTTCCCTTCCATCAATTTGCTTACCATGTATATGACTTCGACTCCGACTACGACTTCGACTGTGCGCCTCATCATACTCATTTATTGCGGACTCGTCGGCATTGGGTCGACTATTAGTAGGCCGCTCCTGGTTCTGGGGCATAGAGGGATTCGCCGGGTCTTTCCCTGCCCTTCGAGCAGCCACCATTCGACTAATGTTCGCGTACTGGTAGAAAACCATTTTTATTCAGGTTCCCACAGACGGCGCCATTATGACGAGGGTCAAAAGTGGTAATCCGGGTTGATGCGTAGTTCGGGTGCGATAGTCCTCGACTTAGACCACCCTGGTGATCTACGAGCCTTGTGACGACTTTAGCTTGAGTCCCTGTCTTTGAGTACTAGCTCTCGAGTGACCTAGATCCTGTGATATCAAAGAGAAATGTGTGTGTGTTTGTGTATTAGAGCCGACATGCCGTTTGGTCAGGTCGCGCGTATTTTGAGACTTTACTCGAAGGAGGCCGTAAAACCGTCCTTGTATGAAAGATGTAAGAGTATTCGAGTGTACCTCGCTCCGAGTGTATTGAATGATTATGTGATGATCTTCCTTTTCGGGATTTGGTAGCTATTTATAGTTGTACTATTAGCTCTAGATAGTTGACAAGTGTAGCGTTGAGATTAAGCCACATACCATCTCTCTGGTGCCCATGGGCTTGGGCCTGGGCCGGAGATGTCGCTATCAAATGGTACTGAAGTAATTTCGCACTTGGCACCGACTTCAAATATCCCTTTCAAGGGTACTTTGGTCATTAGACTCGCCCTTGGAATAGTTTTAGAATGGTCTCGCGTAATCCTTGACACGTCATTACTAGAGCTCTGGTTTCCTTACACTCGAGTGAACTGTTCTTCAGTCGAGAGCAGTCACATGACTTTGTTACTAGCTCAATAGATAGTTCTTATCGTCAACACTTCAAATAGTAGGTCGAGGCGTGTGACAGTTGATGTCATCACCTTCACCTCAAATAATAAGTCTAGTGGTGTGACAGACGGTGTGATCACCCCTTCTCTGTTCATCAATTACATGTTGCTTGGTGCACGCTCTATGCTGCTTTGAATTTGACATTTTCTCCTCTCAAGTCTTCTTAGATCGCTTTAATCCGGTCGGACATATTTTTCACTCATCAAAGGCGACGCCAAACAGACACTATAACTTCGAATAAACCCAAACCAACCTTATAACTCCAAATAAATCTAAACCAACCATATGCCTCCGTCGGGGTTCGAACCCCCGACCTCTCATGTGATAGTCTGATTACCTTTAGGGTTCTGAAGTACTATATAAGCAGCTCCTTGTTATTAACTTTAATTATTAATAAATATAGATGAATTCCCCAAACCCTAGTTCTGATTATTCTCTTTCTCATTCCTTAAGGACCAACCCTTCCTTTCTGAACCAGTTATGCCTGGAGAAGCTCAGTTCGCGCTTATCAAGAAGAACTATCGCAGGATCCGTGATGCCAGATCTCAGCACTTGGTATGAGAGTCTCAACACTTGGTAAAAGAGCCATGTCTGAAGGTCCAATCTCACGCTTCCGCCATCGGAGATTCTTGTCGATTGACGCCTATCCCGAGTTGAGAAGTACCTAAGGAATTCAAGGTCTTATCGGACAACTAATGTAGTCGTTGACCAAGCTGGAGCAATCCAACGTGGTGGTGAACGTGCAAGAAGGAGGGCCAAAGCTCTTAGCTGCATCAGCGAACGTCCCGGGGGCTGCAAGGGGCGGACGGAGAAATGCCAATTTCAGAATTTCAGTTGCCGGTGGCCAAGAAGAAGAAGAGGATAAATTTAAAGGAGAGCCAGACTAGTTCGGTGGTGCAAAGAGCTCGAGAGTTGGCCAAGGAACGCATGAGGTTGGAGCTCGCAATATTTTTTAATAACGACCACGATCCGGAAGAGGCGCCAAAGAAGAAGGGCTATTCGGCCCGGTTCAACCAGGCCGTCCGATCCAACTTCCCGGACGGAAGTCCCCATTATACTATTTGAAAAGAAGAAAGAATAATGTTAGTTGAAGTCCCTATTTTACTGTTTAGAGTTCACATAATTAACAAATTGTAATACATACTTCACATGATTGACAAATTTTAATTTCTTATAGTTACAAAATTATTGCAATTTGATAATTATGTGGACTTCAAATAGTAAAATGGGGACTCCAAATAACATAAAGTAGTGTATGTATTATATATAATTGATACCAACTGGTGTATTTCAATACACATGTTTTCTTTGATACCCTTCTCTGTATGAAGTAGTAGAACAAATCAAGTACTTTAGCACCCCAAAAATTATAACAACTTGCAAGCCAAAAATGGAAATAGACTTAAACAACGTGTAGAAACCG
>JAQRGC012138905.1:0-13498 GCA_028659135.1 Plantago lanceolata
CAAGATCAGAGCAAGTTACTTTTAAAGCAATACTTGTTGCACTTGTATGTATGATTATAACCTGATGCTCTAGACTTACTTAGCTACCACCAACTTGTCTCACATATTTGATCACTTTCCGTAGTAGATTGTTGCTTGTTTGTTGACTTCTGTAATTCTAGAATTGAAACTCTAAGCTAGATTAGTCCTGAGAGAACGACACTCAGGGTGAGCTTCTCTACACTGCATTTATCTAAATGTATTACTGTAGTTTAGCCCCTTAAGGCTAGCAAACAAATTCATTTTAATTTCTGGGTGTGACAAATCCCTTATCACCTGTTAATCTGTCGAAACTTTATCTCCCAAGGATTTTGCATCAACACTTTGCATTCCTCCATGGTATTCTTGAGATGCATTGGGGTGTCAAGATCCCCCTTCACCATTAGCCATTAGTTTAGAGAATCCAATTCAATTTCAAGCCGTTGAATCCTCCGTTCCTAGGCATGTCTGAGTCCATGTCGGAGTGCTTTAAGTTCTGCTTCGTCGACTGTTAGCGTGTCGACTTTGAAGCAGAAACCCCACATCCAGCTGCCCGTGTGGTCTCTAAACAGACCTCCTGCTCCTCCCTTGTTTTTCTGTGCGAGAACACTCCCATCCGTGTTCAGTTTTACCTAACCATGAGCCGGTGGCCTCCATTTCACAGTGCCCAGCTGTGTAGTCTGTAGAGAAAAGCATGTGTGGAGATCGAAACTCTCTTGCTTAATGAGATACATGGTTTGCTGCACCGGTTGAGTTTTGTGGTTAAAGACAATTTCGCGCCTTCCAAATCTGCCACACTGTAGAGATGAACACTAGATACCACGGGATATCAGGCAGGATCCCATAGCTTGGAGTGGAACAAGACAGATTGGTCCGGAACCAGCTCTGGTCGCTCAAGTTTTAGAATTTATGAAGCTCTGTCCCCAATAATAATTGCTTCCAAACCTTTATGCCGTGTGGACAATGTCTGAGGAGATGCAGTGCCGTTTCATCGTCCGAATCGCAGAGAGAGCACACTGCGGAATCGCAGATTTTCCTATTTCTACGCATGTTGTTCGTTGCTAGTTTCTCCCTTATGGCGAGCCAAAGGAAGGGCTTCAATTTGCTACTACATTTCAGTCTCCAAAGCCACTTCCACTGTCCCTTGGTGCGGCCAGTGGGTTCAGAATAGTGTTGCTGCAAAGTTTTATATGCCGATTGACAAGAGAAGACTCTGTTTGCTAATTCACTCCACACAATTGTGTCAGCTGCAGGTGTTAGAGTGACTGCATTTTGCAGAATCTTGTCCAGTACATCGAGAGGGATTTGAGTATGAAGATGATGGAGGGACCATGTCCCGGAGGAATCAAGCACATCACACAACTTTACTTGACTGTCTATTGGGTTGATGTGGGTAATTTAGTTACATAGAGGTTCAGAACCTATCTAATTATTGTACCACATGGAAATGGTATTACCATCTCCAATATGCCACCGGAAGAAAGGTTTCAGCAGGGCAGCGCAGCGTACTAATCCTTTCCAGGTTGGGTTGTCTCCTGGACGACTTGTATACTGAAATAACTTGGTGTGTTTCAGGTATTTCTGGTGTATCAGCTTCGACCAGACTGTCTTCTCATTCTTCAGAATTCGCCAAACCATTTTTGAGAGCAAGGCTTCATTGTTTCTACGTGCCTCTCTCAATCCAAGTCCCCGTTCCTGTTTTGGCTGGGTTACTGTGTTCCACCCAACAAGATGAAGCATCTTCTGATTTATGTCCGTAGACCACAGAAAATCCCTATTCAATTTGTCTAGTATATCACGGATATTTTTCGGCAGCCATGTCGATTGCATGGTGTGGATGGGAATTGAAGAGGAGACAGACTGAATAAGAGTAGATCTTCCAGCAAGGTTCAAGAACTTCCTTTTCCAACTAGTGAAGCGTGCCATAATCTTGTCAAAGAAGGGGCTGAAGTTTCCTTGACTGATTCTCCAATGATTTAAAGAGACTCCCAAGTATTTCCCCAGCTCAGAGGTGGGTCCAAATCCAAGAATATCACATATTTGTTCGTTTGATGCTTGAACCCTGCTTTTTTGTGAAGAACACTTTCGACTTTCCAAGGCTCAATTTAAGGCCGGAGCTGGAGCAGAATTTGTCTAAGACAGATTTGACAGTTCTTGCATTCTGGACAGTGGCTTTACCTATGAACAAAAGATCGTCCTCAAAGAAAAGGTGTGAGAAGTCTGGGCCATCCCGGCACACTCTTAGAGGTTTCCATTTCTTAGCATCCACCTGGTCATTAATCAAATACGAGAGCTTCTCTATGGAAAGCACAAACAAGTATGGAGATAACGGGTCTCCTTGTTTTAGACCACAAGCATGTTGGAAAGGTTCTAGAGGCTCACCATTCCAAAGTATACGAGTGGATGCATTGCGAACACAGAACATGATCAGATTAATTAACTGGGGTGGGAACTTGAAAGAGTTTAGTGTTTCTTCAAGAAACGCCCAACTAACTTTATCATACGCTTTCTCAAGGTCCAGTTTCATAACCATACACCCTATCTTATTATTCTTCTTCGGTCTAAATGAGTGTAGGATTTCTTGTAGGGCAAAAATGTTATCTTGTGTGCTTCTACCCTTAATGAAGCTTGACTGAGTAGGGGCAATTATACGGGGCATAATATCCTTAAGCTGCATAGTAATACACTTTGTCACAAATTTATAAAGCACATTGCAAAGTGAAATTGGACGAAAGTGAGTAATACTGACCGGACTTGGGATTTTCGGAATTAGACACAAATACACTGCACACAGCTTTGGATCAAACTGGCCCGTATTGAGAGCACCTTGCACAAAATCCCGCACTGATGGACCCACTGTATCCCAGCATTTCTGATAAAATAGGGCCGACAGGCTGTCCGAACCGGGGGCCTTGTCCGGGTGGCATGACCATACTATCTCTTTCAGTTCCTTTTCAGTAATTGGATCCAGTAAGATTTGGGTCTCCTCCCCTGTAAATGTGGCCTGGTAGGGCGAAGTGGGCCAAAAGGTAGGAGCTTGTTGGGCCTGCTGGTTTGGAGAGAACAGTCCAGAGAAGAACTCAACCGCATGGGTTCTTTATTGTTCATCGTCTTTCACCCATTCTTCACCAATTTGTAACATTAGAATTTCATTCCTCCTTCTTCTGATCATTTTTTATTGGTGAAAGAACCTCGTATTCCGGTCGCCATCTTTTAACCATTTTATACGGGATTTTTTATGCCAGAAGCTCTCTTCTTGCTGTAAAACAAAATTGAACTCTTGTAGTAGTTTGGTTTCCAACTTAGCTAAAGTAGCAGTGGGTTTGGCTTTTTGAATTCCTGCTAGTCTTGCTTTGAGAAGTCTTTTGTGGCTAAAGATGTTCCCAAATCTATCTTTATTCCATGGGAGCAAAATTTGAGGCACTTTATCAATTGCCTGGATGATGTTATCACTAGCAGCCCAAATATTATCAATCAGCCCATCACATTCTTTATTTTTGAACCACATACTCTCAAATCGGAATGGTTTTTCCGTCGGTGTTGTATCCGGACCCAAGAAGCTAGCCAGGACTGACGTATGATCCGAATAGGTACGTGGTAGGTGCTGGACATAGTTATCTGGAAAACGATCCCACCAAGTTTGGTTCCCCAAGGCTCTATCAATTCGTACTTCAATTAAAGCACGTCCACCCCTCTTGTTCGTCCAAGTAAACTGAGGGCCATGGAAGCCGAGATCTAGAAGGCCACACTCCTGGAGTTTTTTTTGGAATCTCATACATCTCCCAAGATTTGCTACCAGCCCCCTGATTTTTCATGTGCATAAGCCACTTCATTGAAGTCCCCGGTGACTAGCCAAGGCATGGTCGAAGCTTCAGCTAGACGTTTCAAGTGTGAGAAGTTACGCAATTTGTCAACTTTCCTTGGTTTAGCATAGACCCCAGAGATCATCCATGGATAATGTTGCGACCTGCTAATTATTGCATGTAATCCCTGATCCTCCAATTCGACGAAATCAACGTCTAAGTCGGCCTCATTCCATAACATCCATATGCCCCCATCTATACCATTTGTTGGTGCTAATTTCCCGTTTGTGTAACCAAGTCGAGAGACAATAGAGTTAGCTACATCCGGCCCCACCCGGGTTTCTAGAACAAAGAAGATACTTGGTCGATGTGTCTGAACCAGATCCCTAAAATTTCTTCGAAAATCATCATCACCTGCCCCTTGGCAATTCCATAATATTACTCTCATTGGGGAAGCTACAAGATGGTGTGGGTGGAAAGGATACTCAACATTCCTCCTCGTCCATGCAAACATCGTTTGCTGCAGAATCTCCATTGCCACAACATGTTGGCGCAGTTGTTCCCAATCGGTGATCAGAGTTTTCATGAAAAGGGTCCCTTATTCCAGTTCTCTGTCTCGATGAAGTGCGTCATGATTTCCACCTCCCAAATTGACGTTGCTATCACAACCAGTTGCACCTTGTGTCTGTTCTGTTGTATCATTGAGATTACTGAAGGTTGTCTCCATATTATCTGACTGAATTCTAGTTCCTCCTGGTTCATCAACAGTTCCTCCCCTTGCACCACGAGATTGTCGTTCTAATCCCAGCCCTGGCCTTGGTCCCACTGCTGTGCCATTGATAATCTGGGTGGTTGGCGTTTCGTGTTCAAGCAACACAATGGATGGGTTTTGTGAAGTAAAACTAGGGTTTATCGAAGAGGATGGAGTATTGGATGTAGAGCTGAAGTTAAATACTCCCCCAGAAGTATTAGAGACAGGTGGAGCTGCCGCTATAAGGCATGTCCTTCTCAGAATCGAATTCGGAAGCCTTCTTCCATTCGGGTTTGTCACTGGGGCAGTCTGGTTCGACTGTGGGCTCGGGTTAGTCTGTCCAATGGGCTGGGGTTGGTTCTCTGTTGTCCCGTATTATTAACCCGAACTGGATTAGCAGCCGGAGCTCTGGGTTGGGTTGGGCGTCTGTTACCCGTGCCAGTGTTTGGTGGCTGGGGAGTCTACCTGGCAGCACCCGATTCAGTATTAATCGCTAGTTTTTTCTTCCTAACAACCTGCATCCAGTCGCCAAATTCCCTATTTTTAGCCTTCTCCGTGATTCATATAGCTCGTGGTGCAACTATCGCATCCGCTACTGGTGTTTCCGGCATGTTCATATCAGTATTATCACTATCTTGCTGTGTCTGATCTTTGTCTTTGGATTCAGTGGTAACATGCCCTACTTTTCCACAGTTATGGCATATGGTGTGCAGATTTTCGTACACAAGTTGATACACATCCCCGCTAACTTGTATTCCAAGTTCTAGGGGTTCATCTATTTTGATTTGGACACGAAAACGTGCGAATTTGCCTTTGTAAGCGGCGAAGGTATTCCCATCTATTTTTATGGGATCCCCAATACATTCTGCTAGTGTGTAGATCACCGATTCACGAAACATCTCCATAGGTAAGTAAAGAATACATACCCAGGTTATGGCTGTGTCAACTTTGTCGTTATCGGCCCTAAAATTAGGTTTCCACTTCCGGATTGACAAGAAGCTGCCTGCAATTTGCCACGACCCTTGAGTCAGGATCTGGTTTCTTTTCTCCGTGGTAATGTTCTTCAGGCAAAAGCATCCATATCCGAGATCCAAAAGTTCAAATTTTCCAGTCATATTCCACATGCTCTCAAGTCGGATCAGGAGTGCTGGGAAGGCCCATGGTTTTCCCAGAACTTTGATAATGATTGTATCTTTCCATTGCTTGTCCATTAAGGTACGAAGATCTTCGTCAAACGCAACTTGTTTGAATGGGATCTCCGTCGTGGCTTTACTGACTTTGATCTTGGTTCTTTCTTCTAGGGATTTGAGATCACAAACCCTAACATCACCTTTAGGAGCACGTGAACTGAGGCTCTCAGCATACGGGTGAGGAGGCTATGTGAAAGGGTTAGCAGATTGGTCATTTTCCGTTGAGGGGTCGTCGTTCCCATTCATTGGAGTGTCGCTCGTGGTCGATATCATGTTCCTTGATCTTTTCTGGAAGTGAGAGGGGGGGGGAGGACATGTTTAGAGGGTTGTCGTCGGAGAAGCGTTGCTAGGGTTCCGGTGAGGGTTTGCAATAGGGAGCATTTGCGTTTTTAAATATAAGTAAGCTCTTTTGGTATCTAGTTGAATTAGAGTGAAGAGCTTTGAAAAGTCCTTCTTCTTGTATGATTGTTGCGCTTTCAAATATTTTACACCTTTTGTGACAATATTATCCTTAATTTCTTGAAGAAGTGCTTCTTGAGTAAAAGCAAGAGTAGAAGCAAAGGGAGAGGATTCATCCATGTTGGAGGTGGAGTGACTTCAACTTCCATTTCAGTTTTCTGAAACTTAGACAATAGCAATGTGGCATATATACTTAAGTTCGTTGACATGTTCAGAAAGTTTTACTACCTGCTGAGGAGCAGGAGATGGAACTTTCATCTCGTCAATGGGAGGGACCACATTGTCTTTGTTTGAGAAGTCGTAAATAAAAATAAGTTAGCAAAATAGACAAGTATATCATCAATACAAATAGAATCTAGAGAATTAACTACCTGTTAAGGGACAACATGAGAATTCTCAGTTCCTTGAATTTTGCTTGCTGGAACTGGTGTCTCTTCTGCACACTTCTGAATCTCAACATTCTCATAATCTATTTTATATTGTTGATGAATCTCAACAATGTCCCTTGCATTTTCAGCAAGTTGAACGACTACATGATCAGATGAAATGAAAAGACGGGAAAGAGTCTTGCCATCATCTGATTCTTCAGCACTCATGTCTTTATGTATTGTCTGAGCACTGATTGTTGAATTTTAGAAGGCGTCATCAATCTTGTAGTTTCAACATTCATCATAGGATTTGCATCGTCAAGTACCTTAAATGTTTCATCTGTTTCGACTATTGTGTTAGTAAATATGTAAGAAATAAGCACGAATATTGCGCAGCGGAAGTTTGAAAATTTTCTTAACATACTTTAATCATGCTCATGATTATATGACACGGGTTGAAACACTTACTGAATCGGATCAACCGATAGTTCGTTCTGTTCGTTCACGAATTAGAGCTCCAGAAACTGGCTGCTGTTCGGCAGCATATTCCGGCCGATCCGTACCTCCGATCAACGATCCGTCAGTTAGAAACTAGTAGAACATGTCTGGAGTATTCTCCAACTGGAATCGCCTCGATTGGGTTCATAACGAGGGAGATATGGAATTTGCAAGATCATCGCGCTGTCCTGAAAATTCTACGCGGGAACTCATGCATAAACTTCAAACCTTGGAATCCATGGATCTTTGCAAGTCAAAGTCGTTAGGAAGGCTTTATTCAGAATCTGGAGATGGAGAAAATATGCCAGAGATATTCTATGGAGAATATTGTGTCTCAAACTAAAATAAAACGACTTGTATTTATAGCAAAATCTCCTAACAAAATTTCCACATAGAACTCTAAACCATTTAGGTATCTAATTAGGAATTTGACTTAGGCCCCAAGAAAAGAAAACCCACAAGGAAAAGAAGATAGCTCTCTCCTCACCACACGCCATGACCGACCCAGCCCTAGGGCCGGCCGATCCTTCGACGTCGGCTCGGGCCGGGCCATCTTGTCCCGACCCGGTCTTCTTTCTAGTTTTCTTTGCTTTCCTTTAATTTATCTACATATTCAATTAATTTAAAATCCAATTTCAAATTAACTTCTCCATACTATTAATTAATAATGATCCAATCAATAATTAATTAATATCTCACTGGACTTACAACGACCGTATTGTGTGACCCATAGGGCCTTATTGAAACAACATTGATGCTCCATCATCAGAGTTTCATAAGATTCCTAATCGGTCTTAAAGACAATATATAACAATGAGGGTGTTTGCTGAAGGAATGCAAATCCACCTGTCGATAAGGCATGTAGCGATAATGTCCTTTCATTTCACGGATAGCTTTTATTGAGCCGCGATCAAAGATTAAGTGTCTGATCTTAATGACTCAATTGTTCTCATTCTATTAGTTGATTTAATGCACATGTTCCAATACCATATTGAACAAGCCATATGCACCGCGATGACTTAACAAATCACACTAACAATGAGAACTGAAATCCTCCCATAGTAGATCAGCTATTCATGGGGAATGAATCCTATTCTTGGCGCCATTGCCGAATGACATACACTTTCATATCACACCCAACTATAGACGTATCTACCATTGGCTAAGGTGCAAGCGTTGTCTATAATCAAAGTGTGATACTAGATGTACTCATTCGCAATGCCCTCAAGTCCAAGGACTTATTCACAACCTTACCACCACTACTTCCATAGACACTTTGGAATAGCTTCAAAACGTTAATGGTTTCGTGGTTGGGTATCGCCAATCACTTCTTCCAAGTGATCGTGTGCCCATCACGTGTAATCCCATTACCTCCTAGTTGTGGGATCAACTACATCTTCTTAAGATATGATGCAGGCCACATTCTGGTCTTCGCATATCCAATACTCTCCGTGTAAGTAGGGGATCTTTGACCAGCGTGGGTTTTAGAACCATAAGCGTTTGATCCTATGAGCTCCCACTAGCTTCATTGATTTCTTATGTTCATGGAGTCAAACATTAAATAACAACAGACAAACAGATTATATAAATAATGAATACGAAGCCTTAAATAAAGATTGTATTATTGCTGAATAAATACTACATGCTAAATGTGATCTCAAGCATATATTGTCCCTATCTAAGATTGTCTCTTAGGACACATATATCGTTCATATTGGAGTCTCAATAACATTGGTGTCACGGACTTCTTAAGTCCTTTCTTATCTAGCCAAAACAGACATTTCCTCATTCACATCAAAAGATGGAATGGTTGCAGCATCATAAACCATATGCAATGGTGGCTCAGTCGTTTCCATAGATTGGCCAGTGGTTTGCTTAAGAATAGTGCCCATGAGTTTTATTCCTTTAGCACCACTTTGCACCACTATCTGGTGAGAAATCCGACTTCCTAGCAGGCTCAACAAGTTTATCAATTTTAGAACTCTATGGGGTCTTGCTGACCGATGTTGCCTTTGGAAAATCATCTGTCAAGTCAACTACTTTTCCAGTAGTGTCATCCCTAACATCTTGGTTTTCTTGTTGTGTTTCAGCACTGACCAAAATACCTACCTTTTCAGCCGTGGCAGTTTTCTTTGTTGCTCTTCTTCTTCTTCTATTCTTAGTGATTTGCACATCAATAGTATAAGAAGCAACAAACTGTTCAGCAGCAACAATTTTACGTTTCTTGCTGACAGTCGTAGAAGGATCACCAACAATTCTCTTAGAGCTTGTGTTCTGCTGGTGCTGATGCCTTCCAACAAAGCAACCATTGTCGATCGGCCTTGGGTCGCTTAGGTACACACCAAGTTTAATCAGCATGAAATATAACTTGATGCCCAACATCATGCCATCAAGGGAGCTAACTGTACCATCACCATAGAGATTATCCTCGAAAGTTTTAGCACCCTCAACAATTATGTTGAAGATACCCTTTGGCCATCAGATTTCCATTGACAAACAGTTGTTATCAAGGTCATAGATGCTTCTCAGGATCACCATCGCATGTGACTCACTTGGTCAAGGCCACCCTTAAGTGTATCAATTTGTTGTCAACATTTGTCAATATATTGTTTCTCTCTCATTATCTCTATCTCTATGTAAATTGCTATTAATTGCTAAAACTCAATCTTTCTTCCTCAAATTAATTTTTGAAGGATTTAGTTAAATAGAAACTTAGCTTAATTAAGTCCTAAGAGAACGACACTCGAGTTTAGCTTCCGTTGCACTCAAAGCATTTTGTGTAGTTGTAGTTATTCTTTGACTATAAATAAATTACTATTTTGATTCGTCTCACAAAAGCACATTAAAATTTGGCGCCGTTGCCGGGGACTTAATTCATTTATTTTTGTTTTACTTTTATTTTTCAACAATTTTCTCTTTCTAATCCTCTTTCTTTTGTTTCGACCTTTTCAAATTAAAAAAAATTCCTTGCCGATTTAAAAAAAATCTATTTTTATTTTTATTTCTTTTTCGACTTTTTTCCCCCCTTCTTTATCCCAATTTTACGGAATTACTCTTTTGTGCTCGTCTTTTTGTGTGTAGGTCGTGATGAATTACTTTAACGAAGCTTGTACAACTTGCTATATAAGAGGGCACGATGCAGATTCTTGCTATGATAGGAATCAGATTCTCTCCTTTCCACAAATTCCAGGAGAAAGTTTGTGCGATGCTTGGGGCAGATTTAAAAGGATGCAATTGGAGTTCAACAAACACAATATGAGTCTTTTTTAGCTGGTTTATTCTTTCTTTGGCAGATTGAATGAAGAACTCCAACATATTCTAGAGAGTAAAGCCGAAGGCGATATAAACGATTTGAATCCTAGTCAGCTTGACCAATTGTGTGAAGACAAGGCCAATCCATGAGGAAAAAATGGACCCAATGATTTTTCCACGGAGAACTCTGAATGTCGAATGTGTGGGGAAAAAACACATTACTGGTGCATGTGGAGATAAGCGAGCGATTACTTCATTTGCTCATGTTTCTCGAGAAGGTTTTCATGTGGCATGGTGCCGTTTCAAGGAACTGCAAATTGAATATTTCAAGCATTAGTTGAATCCAAGTGAACTATTGTGGTATTCTATTGTGGGTTAAGTTGTTCTCAACAACTAGTATTGGACAAGATGGCTGGTGGACCTGCATGGGAACTGACCCCACGTCTGCTCACACCTATCATCGATGAATTTGCTGCGATATGCGATTGCCAAACCCGCCTGCTTTCATCATTCACCACGAAAACGCCAATGGAGGGAATAATGGTGGATCATCATCTTGCGACACTAATTTGTGAAACGGTGGGAGCAATTGAAGATCCAAAAGCACCGATGGTCGAAGATGCACCCACAATGGAAAATGTGACGACCGAACCAAAAGCCATGCCAAAACTAGAGATATTTAATTCGATTGTACTATGGATTGAGGAGCCTGAGATCTTTTATTCAAGTTTTCTATGGATTGAGGAGCCTGAGTTATTTGATTCGAAGAGCTAGTTCATGTGGACATTATAGATGTTGTTACCTCCACTAACAAATGCTTTGATCACGTTCCTCTCAACATACCAAGCATTGAATCCTACATTCATGTACCATTCCACCATGACAAATTTCAAGGGAGTTTCGATCTGTACTCCCAATTTTTCTCTTCTCCTGGTGAGATTATATTTGTGAATTCATGTAATAACCTTAGTTTTCAGGAAATTTTGGACATACTCGAAGGCTTAAGAAAAGGATCCAAGGATGGATCACAAGCTGCAAGATACGATGGGACGGATGCATGGGAATTGTTTCCATTTGATAATGGATAACACCTTCTTTTTGGAGATGTCGATCCAACGACGCTTAAATAAAGGTGCTTCATGGGAGGCAACCCATGCTCGTATTGCATTGTATCTGCATTTAGATTATAAAGCATGTATAAATTTCAGTTTTTCTTTATTGTTTGTGTTCTACGTGGTCGTGTCGGGTGATTTAAATTCATTTGGACTGTTTGGAAGTTTTCTCTCCCTTCTTAAAAGATTTCTTTCTCTTTTCCGGGCAAAACATTTCACTTCCAGAGAATAATTGTGATGTAACGGATATATATTCTGGGATGTATTCTATGTCCCCACCCCCTCGTTTTCCTCCTTTTAATCAAAATTTTCTAAGTCTTTTTCATTCTATTCCTTTTTCTTCTCCAACTCTCTTCCAACTTCCATTGAACCATAAATCACCCAAATGACTTGTTCTCTTCCAATTCTCCATCATAATTTGCATTCCATATATCATATCGAAGCCCGTTACGTGCTCTTACTTTCTATCCGTACATTATTGATGTTGGCTAGTTACTTTTTGCATGAATTTTGCATGGATCGTAGTTTTGGTGAATACGTTGGAGGATTATGTGTTGCATTGTCTTGCATTGTTTATGTTGAATCTTGCAAGTGTGTATATATTGTTATGAGCTAACAAGGTGTGTGTAGAGAATGTCTTGTACACGTGTGATGCACATTCTTTTATGGATCAACAGTGGCAGTTATGGATGGGGTCCTTCGGGATTTCTTTCAGCACACTGCGCCACCACCACCTCGCGATGATTTTTGATTCTTTGATCTTGTCCACAGACAAAGGTTTGAAAGAAGTATAAATCGGAGAGAGTAAGCCTCCAACGGCTATTTTTTTGAATTTTAACAGTAACATTTTATTACATTTAAGTTCATACTTATAACATTCAATTACATTTTAGTACTCGTGTTATTGGCTGGTTCTTTTTTTCCTTCTATTACACTTGGTGGGATATACATGAAAGATATATGTCCTAGAGACAATCTTAGTTAGGGACATTATATGCTTGAGATCACATTTAGTATGTATTATTTTATTCAGCAATAATACAATATTTATTTATGGCTTCGTATTCATTACTTATATAATCAGTGTGTCTGTTATTAAATAATGATTGACTCCATGAACATAAGAAATCAATGAAGCCAGTGGGAGCTCATTGGATCAAACGCTTATGGTTCTAAAACCCGCCGCTGGTCAAAGATCCTCTACTTACACGGAGAGTGTTTGGATATGCCAAGACCAGAATGTGGCTTGCATCATATATTTAGAAGATGTAATTGATCCCACAATTACGAGGTAATTAGATTACCCATAATGGCCACATGGTCACTTGAAAGAAGTGATTGGCAATACCCAACCACGAAACCATTTAGGTTTTGAAGCTATTCCAAAGTGTCTATGGAAGTAGTGGTGGTAAGGTTGTGAACATGTCCTTAGACTTGAGGGCATTGCAAATGAGTACATCTAGTATCGCACTTTAATTATAGACTACGCTTGCAACATAACCAATGGTAGATACGTCTATAGTTGGGTGTGATATGAAAGTGTATGTCATTCGGCAATGGCGCCAAGAACTGGATTCATTCCCCATGAATAGCTGATATACTATGGGAGGATTTCAGTTCTCATTGTTAGTGTGATTTGTTAAGTCATCGGCCGGTGCGTATGGCATGATCAATATAGTATTGATCATGTGCATTAAATCAACTAATAGAGTGAAACAATTAAGTCATTAAGATCAGACACTTAATCTATGATCGCGACTCAATAAAAGTTATCCGTGAAATGAAAGGACAATGTCACTACATGCCTTATCGACAGGTGGTTTTGCATTCCTTCAACAAACGTCCACATTGTAATATATTGTCTGTAAGATTGTTTAGAAGTCTTATGGAACTCTAATGTTGGAGCATTAGTGATGTTTCAATGAGGCCCTATGGGTCACACAATACGGTCGTCGATAGTCCAGTGAGATATTAATTAATTGTTGATTAGATCAATATTAATTTATTAATTAATAATATGGAGAAGTTAATTTGAAATTGAATTTTA
>JAQRGC012138921.1:0-12709 GCA_028659135.1 Plantago lanceolata
TGAAAAAACAAATTAATATGTGATAAATGGGACCACATAAAAGCTCAAAAAAAGCCCCTAACCATTGGAGACTTCAATTGAGAGGGGCTTTTTTAAGGGCTTTTTTGTTTGTAGCCCCAAAAGAGCCCTAAACCATAAGGAGTGCTCTTAGCCCGATGAATTATAGAAGTGGGCGCCTCAATGGTTTGCTAATTTTGACTCTAAGGTGAGATGCTAATTAAGTACTCAAACTAATAGACTCCGAGTCTCCAACTATATTCGTAAAATTATGTTTAACACGTACTTATAGAGGAACAGTTCGGAGCTAATAAAAACATCGGTGTCGAAGTGATTATAGACAGGCAGCCGTTCATAGAGGGATCGAAGTTTCCCGAGACCTCAGTTATCAGTTGAGCAAGCGCACTCAACAAGCCGGTACGTTACGTAAACCGGATTGAAGTTATTGTCATTGGCGCATATGGTAGTTTGGTCCAATAAGAAATTAAGTTGAGTGTTCAACTTCAACAGAAAGACCTGAAAGTGGATTACTAATTAATTATGTGTATCTGGTTTTTTTTTTTTAACCAATTATGTATATCTGGTTGATTTTATAGCATTATCTAATAATAATAGTACTAGTAATTTAATGAATCATCCACGATAAGAAAGCACTAAAAATAGTTAAACAAATTAAAAAGACAAGAGAGTTGACGTGATATGTGCGATTCCCTGTACTGGTAGGGAAACTATGTTCATGACAAAATAAAGGCTCCCTTCGGTGAAATTCAGAATATTCCACTAAGCTGAATTCTTCTACTAATGACTTATTGACTAAATTCACTCCATTTGATGTTATAGCTTTACTATTACTCGATCACCCTCATAATTTCTAAATCGTTGAATAAAACTTAGACGTTCGTAGAGTATAAGAATATTTCATGTAAGACTGGAAAGTCAAAGTCATCGATCAAACAAACTCGTCTATGTAAGAATATTTGATGACTTTGAGAGACTGCTACTACTACTACTACTACTACTGCAACGTATTCAATAAACAATGAGGAGCAAGGAGCACGAGCTTTAGGGCAGCATAACAGAACCTGTCAGGCTGTCACTATACGAGTATAGGCTGCATTTGAACATCCACTTTACCCCAGTTAGTTCAAAGACGATCTCGCAGCAAACAAGACAGGGGCCGCGCATGCGCAGCCTACCCCTTGTAATAACAGGGACGTCGTTTCCAGTTAAGTATAGGCCATAATCGAACACAGGGCTACAATCTTTGAATTTATAAACGCTTACATTTTCGATTTTAATGGTTCTCCTAAAGTTCATACGTACTATATCAAATTGCTCCAAGAGTTGGCATCAAGATAAATCTTCTTATTATTATAGAGTATTATTATCACAGCACGCCATATGATATGTTTTTCTAAATAAGCCAAAAACAGGTCACAATAATACTGCCAGTATAGTTTTTCCACAAAGAGCAATTAAATTTGATTTTGCGTGTTTCACGTGCATAGAGCATAATCAGCCTGATGGTTACCAGCCAACAACTTCAATTTTGCATTTCCATCACCAACTGATTGATTGCACGGATTAACCTGGTTCGAACGTCTACTAATTCAGATCACGCCTCCACATACGAGCCATTCTGTTCTTGTTGTGTCTCAGACGAGTAAAGCCCAGAACTCTCTCCATTTGGCTCGACAGTTCCGCCTGATTCTGATATTTTCGTGATTCTCTGCAGTTCATCAGTTGAACCTGAAGTAGCACGGGCAAGTAGCTGGTCATCAGTCATTTGTTCTTGCTGATATGCTGGCTTCTTTGGTTGGCGTATCGCAGCAGCTGCTTCCGCCATCATGACTGGAGGTGGCTGTGGGGGTACCCAAGACCCTTGAATGGGTCTCGCGTTACTCACGACACTGGAAGATCCAAACTTCTGTTCATCACCAGATTCGAGTTCGGTGATTCTGGGATTTGGGCGTTGATACCATGGTGCGGCACCACCTCCATTCGAGGGGTTATCTAGATACTCGTAATTTATGCCATTGCTGCTCTCTGTAGTGTCGGTGGAACTGTACTGAACTGGTTTAGGTTCCCAAGGCTGTTTGCAGAGCAGCAGCAGATAATGAGCAAAAGTTTTGAGAGTAATCAGGCAAAAAAAAAAATTAATTTTTTTTTCACAGATCTTAAAGACTTAACCCATGTCCGCATAGACCATGGATCACAAAACATTAGTCATTTTCAAACTTACAGTCTGACCACTAGCCAAGTGCATTTCAAATTTTCTATCGGCACCGAGTAACACCATTTACAAGTATTTATTGATCATTATTTCTAGGGATATTGTTTACTATAGTACATTAGATTCAAATTAAAAGCAATTTTAATGGAAATAATAGACAAGCAACATGAAGAAGGCAAACCTTTTGTCTTGGAGCAACACGAGGATTTGATACCGGTTGATTGGGGTTTGGCGGTGCATCATTGATCTCCTGAGAAAATAAATAATGCAATGAAAATACTCTTAGAAAAATAAATGAGAAAGCTCAGATCTAAGCCTCGAGTGGGGAGAGAACTAACCCTGATGTTCAATGGTTTTTCTCCTCGTTGTACCATGGCCATAATCTAGGGAAAAAAAAGTTTCCATATCAGAGAGGGAAAAGGATCATAGAACCTATTTCAAACCACAGAACACTTGTCCCTTTCAAAGCACTTCTGGAAGTATAGTCTAATTCTCTAACGGAAGATCAAACGGTAATAGATTTAGGATTACAACAGCTTCATGTATTATTACAAGCTGAAATATTAAGCAGGAAAAATGAAAATTTAACAACCAGAACTCCAAGTCTCATGTTTTAGGGACTCAAATGTTAAGTGAGCTACGCTGATCTGATATATATAGAGTAAGGCCAGACAAAGTATAAGCAAAGAGTAAAATAAGTACCTCCGTGTATGACTTAGGGTGAGGAGGACCAGATGGTTCCACAGGTGCAGGAGGCGACAAAGATCTCACTGTATAGAGTACATAAAAATTATAATAGCAAAAAGAAGCTACGATTCTTAACTGAAAAAAACATTAAGTTAATGAGATAGGACCATCTCCGGCAGTTGGAACACTTAGAAACCCACTTCTCCTTTTCTTCTGTCAATTCTTTTTTTAACTTCATTACTCAGTTTTATCACTTTATGCCGACAACTTAAATCCAATTAAATTAAATTTACTCCAAATTACTTTAAAAAATCAAATAGATCTGGAATATCAGATGGATTCTTCAAGAATCCAACTATTATTTAGTTAAACAAAAACTTAGGAAAACGAGATACACATCACCGAAAATTCTGGTGATGCGGGCCTGTTGGCACTGCTGGAGTTGCTTTTACTACCTGATCTTGAATCAGTATCTGCCTTTCCATTAGCATAAAATTGCTGAAAACACAGAATACATGTTTGAAAATTAACATTGAGACTTGAAGGATTAATAACAGCTTAATGTATCAGTACAAGTTTTTAAGAAAAAGGCCCACCCTTGAACTGGTAGCTGAGGCCCTTTGATCATATCTTTCCTCCAAAGCAATGTGTTTCATACTTTGTCCTGAAATGACGATAATTACATAAATCAGGTATCAAATAACAGACACTGGCGAAATATGGAGAGTTACGAGGACATTTAAGGAGCAGCCTTAAATCACAAGTATACATGAAATCAGGTGCAAATTAGAAACATGGACAGAAGCATATGAGAGGAAATATCATAGAAGAAAGCATAGACTCCAACTCATAATCAAGTGAACCACTTAACAGCACCCGCATCTTCAATTCTTGTTCATTGGTATATAATTGAATCAATGCATCATCCCATTTTCCTATATGTGCTATATCTTTTTAATGTTGGACAGAGAGAAACTAAGGTTGTTTAATACTAGTAGGTTTAGGTCCAATGCCTGACATTAAATTCAGGTCTGCAAACAAATAAATAATGGATGTCTATACCACAGCAGAGAAGCTCAAGCCATACAAACAAATCAACCACTAAAAATAATTAGTTTTTAATATTTTTATGAGTATGCAAAAGAAAGTTCTCAATGTCACTTGTCAGCAACCACAAAAGATTTGTTGAAACAGAAAATAAAAAATATTTGGACATCAAACTCAGGTCATATAGTAAGTGAACAATTGAGTACGACAAAGGAACTAGCACATGAATAAAAGGACATAACAGCTATAGTGTTTAATCTCTGGAAATATCATAACACTAAGTCAACGTATTAAACTCACAACTCAACGCTTGAATCTTTTACCCAACACCACACACCCCTCCCAAGAAAAAGCAGCAGGAAAAATTCAGGAAATGATCAGCAGCAGCATCTCCAAACTCGTGAAAAGGAAGGAAGCAATTTGCATCGAGAGATAAATCTAATAACAACGATTAATTTCTCACCAATTTCCAACTTCTGTATAGCATTACTCATTGTTTTCATCTCATGAACCTGAGAATTTACCATGCTGACAAGCTCCTCAAGTAATCTGTTCTCTGAAAATTCAAGAAATCATGTCAATCAATAATAATACTCCACCCATCACGAAAAAATGACAAACAAAAGTTTACACATGTCAAACATCTCCCATCATATGCTTACCTTCACTTTTTGTCATCAACATAGCCCGGCTTGCTTGTGCCACATCGGCGGCTGCGGCTGCTGCAGACTTTGCAGCAGCTGCAGCTTCTTCTGCTATGCTAGGTTTTTTATTTCTTGCCTTCAAGAGACCCTCTTCTTCATCCTCTTCATTCACAACCTTCCGTATCCAAGACTTCAACCTTGGAATAATTGATTTCTGATACAAGTGTGTCCAAAATTGCAACCAAAATCAGGACATATATACCATCTCATAGAATACTTGCTTATAACAAATAAAATATAGACAAAAAGAAAAAAAATAGTGTGAGAGGCTATATTGCCTCTTAGATCAAGTACTACCTTCAAAAGGACCGCTGTTCCGGCTCCTGATGCAGCCAAAAATCCTATAGCAAGAAGACATTCCGACCAGCTTAAACGTGATAGCATCCCCATTTTTGAAGTGTTTCCCACATGTCCAACAGGTGTAGCCTGCACCATTTGTGTTGGAGGTTGTGATTGCATATTTGGTGAAGTCTTTACCTGCCCATCTTTGCAGACAGAAAAAAGAGAAAATTAGGTAAATGTAACAGTCAAATTAACAAGAAAAACTATATCGTTTGAATTTGTTACAAATTGAAGATTTGTTTGATAACCACATATATTACAGTGTCATCCAAAAAAAGGTAGTATCACAATATTACCTTGAGTGCTGGCAACAGGCTGTGCTGCTGAAACAGTTGGAGTTGGATCCTGTAATTTTGCAAACCAGAGTGTTTAAAGAAAAATAACTCATGCTAGGTTTTACAACAGAAACAAGCTCTTCAACCAGGATGCAGATGGGGAGATGACTTACTGGAACACGTCGAAAGGCTTCATCTATCTCCTCCTTCGTGAGACCCTTCTTCTCGAGAAATGACCTTCTATACATGACTGGGGATCCCTTAACCCTCGGATGTGAAAGAAAATTCACCGCATTTTTCACTTGCTCTTCCCGAATTGGTTCCGTATTCCTAAATACTGACGTTGGGGAAGTCTCTTCCGTAGCTGCTACGTTAGCATCCTGATTATCGCCATTTGTTTGTTCTGCGACCTGTGAAACTGTAGAGCCAAGTGACCAACATCAGTGGTCGCACAAGAATTAGGACGAGGGTGACTCAAGTTCTACTTGTCTGTCACAGCTTACAATTAAAAAAATGACATATATCGTTGAATCATAAGTTTATCTACAATATTAATTCTTAGATGCAGGTACTCCTTAATGCAGCACGAGTGGTTTGTTTCATTCACTGTAGCTAATAAAAGAACGTTGCAAGGTGATAGACCTCTTCAACCACTCTGTGAAAGTTGCATTACACAAATCAAAGCCATCAACTGTGTGTGCGTGAATACGACATCATTATAATTTTTCAAACAAACACCTGCCAGAGCGACCTGACTCGATCGGTAAACTGAGGCAACATAAGACTCTCTTCAGTGAGAAATCCTGATTAGTTAAAGGATGTACTAGTGCAACCCAAAACTTTTCTATCAAGTTCAAAAAAAGAATTAAACTCTAGATTCAGTAATAAAGGCCAACTCATTCAAGCACATGCCAAGAACTATGCCAAATCACAATGTTGGAACAGTCAATAATGAGCGGACAGTATCAGAGCCGGCTTGTTTGGGGTAATGCTGTTCAGTGGCAATAGAATACTCAATGAAGTTGAAATACACAGGCTGCATCACTAGAACTTATTATAATAGGTAACATACAGTACTTCTCAGGAGCATTAGCACCGATGTGTATGTAATATCTTTCAAAAATTCAGAGGCCTAAATCATACACAGGTTCGACAGAGTAAACAGCTGATCTTCTACTAATTGAAGAGCTTAATCATACAAAAATTCACATCGCAGTAATTTAATTCGAACCAGCATGCCCTGCCTGGTATCTCAATCATAATCCCAAATTCGAACATCATCTAATAAGTTAGTCGCCTTATTGAATTATATTATTGTGAATTAACTAGAGTACTAGACGAATGAGCCGAAAATAAAATAATTAACATCGAGATGACAATTGAATCCAATTTGTTGACAAAAATAGAGCAAATTGAGTAGCAAAAAAATTGGTGAGAGTATAGTAAATAAACCTGGATTTGGAGGGCTTTGGTCCGGCGGATTGTCAGACGGAGTTGCCATGGCGATGATTGCTCAAGTTGATCAACTGAATTGAATTGATCCTTACAAATTAGTAGTAAGACAGTAACGCAATTAGAAGAAAGTTAAGAAGATTGTGGAGTTGAGAAGAGATAGATACCTAGATGATGCGAGTGTGAAGAGATTATGTTGGTATCAGCTAAGAGAGAGTTGTGCTCATCCCAAAGCAAACAACGGCCCTCTCTGATATGATATAAGCTGTGATGCTGGAGACGACGACTCACTTGTATTGTAGGGGGACAATTATATTTTTCAGAAAAAACGTCGTTATTTTGTTGCTATTTTATTTCTGTATTATCTTTTGATGTTTTATTTTATTTGGACCTCATCTTTTCTCCTTTTCTTTCAGATTATTTTCTGTACTATTTTCCTAGTTTTATCCAAGTTCTTCATAACTCACAAGTATAATCAAAATGCAACTCTAAAAGTTGTTCTTTTAGTTGGGTTGTGATTGTATTATTCATTCAAGTAGAATGTTGTTATACGGTATACGCAAACACCCTATGCGTTTTTACAATGACAGACGTAATGCTTAATTTTTTAAAAAAAAATTTCATTCAAGAGAAACATTCTGCAACCTTGGCCATCGATCCAAATTTAAAATAATTTGTGTGATTCAGAAATAATTTGTACTCAAATTTTGAAAACAAAAATCTCAGAATAAATGAAACAGAGGGAGTAAAATACGACAGGTTGGGCGGAAACGGGTGAAAAATTCAGCAAATTAGTACTTCCATCAGGTTTAGCAACTGCAATAACTTCACCAACAATTTAACCTCAATTAAGTTATAGTAGTACTGTAACAGCTATATATCTCTCATTCTCATACAGTATGTAAATTTCTTCTACAAATATGAAATACCAAGTACATATTTTTCTGCATCACACGATCCTGCTTCTAGATCCTATCCTGCCATCCTACAATCGCATCTAACGGGCACAAATCAATACCTGCAGCCAACAAGCCGCAACTTCAAATGCCAAAACAGATTATACTACTTCGGTTTCATTTTCTCTTTTCATTCTAAAACTCATGGGGGTCTACACAACTAGTCATCCAAGTGCGATTCATTACCTGTCATCCAGATTAGACTATATTAATCACCAGCGCAAGAAAATTTAGACTCTCAAACAAGTGAGATTGCAAAATTACAAATGCTTAGACAAAATTGCAGATGCTGTAAATACTCACAAATGGTTAAAGTGCAACGAGTCTTTGAATGTTCACGCCTTCACTTCAACACTCTTTGAAGAAGATTTTCCACCTTTACTTTTTGCTGCACTGGACTTAATGATTCTATTTGCGGGAGAGTATTTGCCAGGAAAACAATATCTTTAGGCGAGGCAGCATTCACCTGAATCAAATGCAACAATTTAACAAATCATAGAGAATACAGATATTTTACACAAAACTCAGTATGAGACCAAATGAAATGCATCTTTAGAATCATACCCAAACACGTCCGTTTAAACCAACTGCAATCTCAAAGGCAAGCTTCTTCCCAATACACTCCAAAGCTGGGCATGTTGGAGTGCTCAACAACCTAACAATGAAATTTAAAAAACAAAATTACAATAAAATACAAAATTTACCCAAAGGTAGGAGACTTTATTATCCATTGTAGAAAAGTTGGAAATTGTACGTGCCAATAGGGAATAATACCATACATTCGTGATAATCCAGTTGTTGATTCAAACATATATCCTTCCTTTAAGGGGCCATATTCTGCTGCTTTCCCAGTTGCTACCAGTCGGAAGAAATAACATAGATCAGACTAAAGGAAAACAGAAAAAGGAAAAACAAACAAAAAATGGAAGTATAAGGAAAATCAACTAGACCAACCATCCGTGCAAGCTAACTCAGGGTTCATTCCAATATTTGCCTTGACAACACGAGCATAAACCAAAGTGCCTATCTGAAGATGATTGTACAGTTCGAGAAGGTATTAATAAATTTACAGGACAATGATAACTTTAACTCAGACCATATAACATAGTTTGAAGATGTAGCCGGCAAACAAAACCTTCGCTTGCACAATAGCATGCAAACCATCTAAAGTATGACAATAATTTTGTACACTCAACACCATTAAGAGGGCACCAAGATTTTTTTTTAATATTGCAGTGATCAGGAACTTCATAGAAAACAAAACCTCACCTCAAACTTAGGAATGTTTTTCCTAGTTCCACCTTCAAACGCAAGCCCAGGTAAAATTGCCAATGTGGGACCTTTTATATCCACAAAAAACGTCTGTTTCAAAACAAATTTAAGTATCAAGTCATAAAAGTGCAAAACATAAGAATATTCAGAGTAACTGGTTAGTGTAAGATAGTATAGTTAAAATGTTATTCAAATTAGCGTAATTGGAAGGATGATTCTTCACTGGACCGGGTCTATATGGTTTAAGTTGTAGGCTTCTGGCTCAAAATCACCCACATCACGTGGGTAATGGAGGTGAAGTAATTTTATATTATTATTGAAGTAATGTGGCTATTTATTTTGAAGCATATGGTCTAATAGACCTAGTCTATAGAAGAATTATCTATATAGACTATATTCATGGTAAACAAAAGCAAATTTGATTGATAAAATATCTAAAAGACGACAAAAACTTGTGTTACACAGTCTAATGGTCATACACTTCAAATACTGAAATAAGTACATGTCTACCCACCCAAGTGATAGGTCATAGGTGCATCCTGTACACAAAACTTGAAATATTAAAAAAAAAAAAAAACACACAACTGCCGACCCCCAAGTGTTAGGCGCATTCATGTAACTGTTAGACAGTCTAACACGTGTCTTCTACTAAAAGACAAAGCCAAAAGTATAATGCAAAGATGTTCTTCTATGCTAAAGCTACACCATAAGTAACAAAAGAAGCTTAAGAAACTAATCTCGCCACGCATGTGCAATGCTGTTCAACAGTAACAACCAGCTGCCATTCAGATAAATGAGCAAATCAAGAATATTCTGACTCTACCTCAAGCACAAGTAGCTTACAATTTACATACGACAAAACCCGGCATCTCAAATTTTAACAACCATGAAAAGATGGAATTGTAAGGATCTTCCCAACAATAGAAATATTCCCAAAAATCCCTCAAGGAAAAAAGAATTTGGAATTTTATAAAATATCTAAACAAGAATGATTGAACTGTGAAGGCAGTTGCACAAAAGCATTCGCTTGAATCTGGTTGAATAATAGGATAGTCAGACACATGAATAACTTGATTCAACTCTTTCGCGATTAAAGTGTTTTTCCTGACTATAGCAAGACATTCAGACACATGAATACCACCCATTCATTACTCACGCACGTCCAAAAATAAAAGGGATGACTAAAATCTGCTTTCTTATATGTTCTGCGTCAATATATGCACAATGCACTTAATCTACATCAATTAAATGAGAAAGACAGCAAAACCAAGAGTACTTACTTCTGCTTTTGATTCAACCACTATTCCAAGGACACTATCTCCGGCGGTTGGTACGTACTGTAGATAAACATTTAGCATCAGAGCAATGTGTAACATTAGAGACTGTTCTATTACTCCTATATACCAGGACAAAAAGCCCTCTCATAGACTAGATCAACGGTTGCTCGGCGTGATACTTGAAAGATCAAGAAATTATTATGTGCAATTGAAAGCAAGAAATTAATCTAGAAACATGCCAAAACAGCACTGGTCAGTTACAAGGGCTTTACATAACATACGGAAGTAATTTATGTTCAACTCACCCGCTTATGGGAGCTTTCAACCCAATATTTGTTTGGTTTTGAGAACTTGAACTTTCCTGCTTTCATGGCAGAGATAACATCGCCATCCTACCAAACAAGACAAAATGCGAAATTAGCTCATTACCTCAGTATTGAATTGAACCAATAACCTGTTCCACTCATAAGAATACGGTCTACTCAAAAAACGACTCAGTACAAATACTGACATCAAATATCTATTAGTAGTACATTATTCTCCCCTTGAATTTAGTGTTATATATTACTGAAATGTGAGTTCACAGATTCAACCACTTAACTCTACATTCTCCAAACACCACTTACACACCATGCTCTCAAATTATAGTGCTCCATTAGTTGAATTCATAACCCACTCAATTAACAGTAAACAGTCCATTACAGCATAGAGTTGATCAATTCAGTGAGAGATGCAACATGTAATTAATGTAATTGCAATGGTATAAAAATAAAACCCTAGCAGAAGAAGAAAATCACCTGGCGGAGGCCGCCGCCGAGCTTGATGGTTTGGTTAGTCATTTTGGAGAGGTCTAACACCACATCCCCAGGAAACTGCACAAACGAACACCGGTTACATTAATCCTCTGCAAATTCACAATTGCACATAAACAATACTACAATTAACAAAAACCGGAGAAGCTTTACCACTTGCTGATCGATGAAGCTTGTGGTTCTCTCTTCCATGTCCTTTTGCTGATTGAATGAAGTTCAGAAGAGTAATTGATCACAGTGAAAGCTAAAACGGCCGAGAAATTGAGCTCCGGCCGGAAAGTGTGTTTTTTCTGTACTCTGCTCGAAAATCAACTAGAAGCGTTTATGATTAGGGCATGAGACGAAAACGCGATTTAGGACAAGTTTTGAGCGGGCTAACACGATTTTATTTTATTTCATCGTTTACCATATACTCCAGTAATCCGGAAATAGGTCCAAGACTCTAAGCCCAGTTCGCAACTTAATCCATTTGATCCAATCATCCAACACTCCAAGAAGAAAATTAGCTGGCGGATCGTTTGGGAAACGAAATTTGATTAAGTTCGTCTGGTGTACACCCGGACGTAAAATATACGAGTAGAAGTTAAATTGTACTCCATACGTAAAATATTCATGTGTAGCTAGTCTTATACTGTATGCACCAAGTGGACGTAAACGAATCTTAAACTTTTTAACAATTTTTTATACAACTAAATAATAAAGCTCAAGCCCAAACCTAAATTATTGGATCACCTAATTATAAAGCCCAGGCCCAACGTCAGATGATCCAAATAGCAAAATCCCATGAGTAAGTCCCATAAAAGACTGACTTTTCTAATACATTTGGAAAGTCAAGTTTTTTAAAGCACTCGGTTTATTTAAAAACCACTTCTGACAATAAAACTAGTTATAAAAAGCTGATTTTCCTAATGTATTAGGAAAGTCAGTCTTTTATGAGACTTTAGCAAATCGCATAGGTTCCAAGGTTTCACCTTAAATATATAAGTATATGTAATGCTATGAATAAATAAATTCATATTGTTTAAATAAAAGTTATTATTTTTTATTAAATGCATACTCAAAAGTTTTCCACTACTCAATTATGTCCGAGAAGCTATTCGTGACTGACCACAAATATTACTATAATATATATTGTCCGATTTGGATCCGAACACTCACAGTTTTGCTTTTGGTATTCAAAAAAGGTATCATACCATGACAAGTGGTGGTCTACACATATATGCCTTTTATCCCATTCAATTTTCAAGTGATATGGGATGTAGGGTACTACAAGTTATGTTCAAGAGAACTAGTTAAGTTACAGCATGTCATGAGAAGGGTCGGGTCACTACGGCAGTACCCTCCTCGAGTTGAGATCTTTATAGCTACGACAGATCCTTCGGCGCCTCAAATGGTCTTCAGAAGACTTAAAAGCTTAAGGGCACTTGACAACTGAACTGGAAAATTACTACAATTCATGATGATGACCTTTTGGGTTCTCTTAAGTGAAGGTCCGTCAGGTCAGGAGCACCTTGATATTTTCAAAAAGTGTTATTACAAAGGTTAAACCATCTTAATTACCCTTAAAATCGGTCATTCTGGATCTGGCCCGATCCCGTCAACAATGAACTAGGCCTATTTAACCTACGTGCTCCTCTCTTGACCATAAATTTGTT
>JAQRGC012139072.1:0-16899 GCA_028659135.1 Plantago lanceolata
GATTCTATTTCCTCCTACTTTTTCCCCAGGACTCAAAATAGAGTTAAAGTCTCCACCTAATAACCAAGGGCCAGTAATAGTAGAGCTTAAACGTACTAGTTCAGTCCATACCTGTTGTTGTCTCAGCTGCTGCACATGATTATAGAGAGCAGTGACAGTGGCCAATGGTTCAGGCTCCTTTTGGATCTTGATCATAAAATGTGCAAGTCTTTCAGAGTTCTGTAGCATCTTGACATCAATCTCCTCTTCTTTCCATAAGATCCAGTATCCACCCATTTGGGGATTTTCTGCAGTTGGTGTGTATACTTCTTGTCCTGTGTAACCATATTTCACAAATCGAGCAATATTTCTGATAGAGTGATCCAGATTTGCTCGTGTATCCATCAACACCATAAGGATGGGCTTGTATTCTTTCACATACAGTTCCAGGCCTTGCATGGTATCATTGTTAACTCCTCCTCTGAGATTCCAAAAGATGAACTTCATTGTATCGTCTTGTAAGATACGGACCCAACCATTAGTTTCTTTGTTCTGGATGTATCCTTTTCTGATGCTTCGCAGAGAGATCGGTGTGATCGCTGTCAACAGGTCTTTTAAGTAAGGCCTCATCATCAAGTTGTGCATGAATGATTTGCCTGTTGGCTGAAGGACATCCATGTTCCTATACCTGAAAATTACCAGTTTTGCTTCCTTTGGTATCTGCACTATCAAAGGTTCCTCGTGTCTTGGCCGGATGTTGAACTCGTTCGTCGACACCTTCGACCATTTTGAGTTGTACATCATTTCCTTCTCCACTACATGCATCATCGTCTCCGAGATCATCAAGAGGTCCGAGCTCGACATCCCAATCCCAATCGTCTTTCCATTCTGTCCCGGCAGATTTGAAATCGTCGGTGCCGTCTCCGGGAAGAGTGACAGTGTTATCGGGAGAGCTGCATTTCTCTGGGCTTCCTGTGCTAGTAGAAGAGGCAGTAATCTCTGTTCCTGCGCATGATTTTGGTGGGGAATTTGATGTATGAGTGGCTGTGCTAAGAGATTGTTGAAGGCTTGGATGTTGAGAGGGAAAAGTTGACTGAGTTCCGGTGGAGGAGGGATGTGAATTTCTGGATTTGTGGCTGGTGGTGGTGGAAGTAGTGCCGGCGGGACGATTATCGACGGTGGTGGTGGTGGTGGTGGGAGCTGGAATTGGGGATTTTCCGGGTTCGTGACTTGGGTGTGAAATGAGGGAACTGAAAACCCTAGAATCCGAATTGGGGGATTTTGACTTGGGGTCAACAAGGGTTCTGACCTGGGGGAGGGCATGACCGTCATTTCCTGTGACGTCGGTGTGGCTTCTTGTGCTTTGGACACGTGTTGTGGACTGAGTGATAAAATGGGTTGATTTTGACTTGCAGTCAAAATCCCTTTTTCGTTCTTGTTGTTGTTCTGCAGCTCCGCTATGATCTCTTCCTGGTGGTTTTTGATCATTTGTCTGGTCTTGATCGAGAGGGAAGGGCTGCTTTGGCGCTGGGTACGATGGAGTAGAGTCTCCATTTCTTCCATCTTGGTTTTCCGGCGAGAGTAGTGAAGAGCTTGCTGCGCATCTGTCGGCGTCTGCACCGCTGCCGGTAAAGGAGACTGGGTTTTTGTTGTGAGATCTTGGGATGGTGGATCGTTTTCCGGTGGGGATTCCGGTACTCTGATAGGGTTGATGCTTGTTCCGGTGGGTTCTTTGGACTGCAGTTCTTTTGGTTGCTCGTCTATGACTTGGGTGAGAAGGTGAAGTGAGGATTGTATCAGTGTTTGTGTGGCTATTGGCGATGAATTTTGAGTTGGTTGGAATTTCTTTTTTCTGCCCCGCTTATGCGCTGAGCTTGGCGGCGCCGGAGGAGGGGGTGAGGCTTGCCGTGGAGGTGATGGAAGAGGCACAGTGTCAGCTGTAACCATTGGTGGTGAAGGGGAGCGAGTTGGAATTTAGTTTCGGGTTTTTCTCTGGCGGATATGGCTTCTCGGCATTATTTCTCTAATTGTTCTGGGTAAGTAAATTACTTTGTGTTTTTTCTTCTCTTTTTCCATTTATATTTCCAGCTTGTTTGATCATGCTTGTCTCGGGAAGAAGCACTGTTAAGAGAACATCATTACTATCCTCTTGATTAGCGCAAAGTGTTTTTGGCGTCTGTTTGCCTTCCTGAAGTGAACAACCAGAAGAGATTAAGCTCTTCGTTGATTGGGTAGTTTGTTTTTCACCTCTTTTTTTCATTGGCTCAAGGGCATTTAAAATGCCGTTATTCGGTCCTAGGTTGTCAGACAATTTGTGTAGTATCTTTGCTTGAGATATCTTGTTCTCAGGCATGTCATTTCTTCCTGGTTTCTTTTGCAACACTCTTTGCAGATTATTGCCAAGTGTCTGTTTTTCAATCGTGCTGATTTTTTGCTGACTTATTTTTCCATTGCCACTGGATTGTAGCTTTTCTTTTCCTTTTTGATTTTTCATTTCTTTGCTGGTTCTGTGATGACCTTGTGCTTCCTTGTGTTGTGTTTTCTGATTACTCCTTGCATGACTGCGTTTTTGTACAATATGCCATTCTGATTGAGTTGAAAGTTCCATTGATTTTGTCTGGTGATTAGAAGTTGATGATTCCGGCTTCTCATTGGGTACTTCTTGTTGCTTGCTTCCTTGTTGACTTGTATTATTGACTCTAGGGCACATTAGCTTAACATGCCCAATTATTCCACAGTTGTAGCAAAATTCTGAATCAAGTTCATATGTAACTGCTTGTGTTCAGTTACCAATCTTGAGTGATTTGATCAGAGGCTTGGAAGTATCCATCTCAACACATATTCTTGCATACCTGCCTCTTTTTGCATGTGAAGTGTGCCAATCAATCTTTATCAGTTTTCCAATACCTTTCCCAATTTTAATTAATGCTTCATTTTCATAATATTCCACAGGGAGTTCAGGCAGTTGTACCCATACTGCCATATTTTGAAAAGCCCCTGTTGTAGGAGTGAAATCAGGTTTCCACTGTTGTATGGCCAGGTAGTAGTTGAAGAGAAACCAGGGACCTTCTGATATTGCTTTGAGGTAATCCTCATGAGTTTGTGGCTTGATAATGTAGCATCCTTTCCCCAACTCCATGCTTGAGACTGGATGGGTTGTTTTCCATAGGCCTTGGAGATGTTTTTCAACTTGGGGTATGGTCCTGTTGAATCCCACTGTCTGAACTATAAGTGTTTGTTGCCAAGATTTATAAAGCCTTGTGAGTTCAGATGTGGAGAAAGATATGGCTTCCTGATTTTTGTCAGGTGGTTGTTGTAGCTCTTCTGTCATTTCAGCTTCCTGCATGTGTATTTCAGTGCTTTGAGGTTCTATGTTAGTACCCCAAGTTGGTTGATCATCTGGGATTTGCCCTTGTATGATCTCCTTGTAATTTCTGGGCCTGCATGTTTGCTTGACCTGATTGGTGTTTCTGGTTGTTGCATGCAGGTGTAGCTTGCTCCTTTGGCTGCTGATGGTTGATATTGGAGGCTGGATTCTCCTTGCGGCCCTGTTCCTGCTTACTTAGTTCAGTACCATGTGGATTCTCCTGTTGGATTCTCCCTGGTCCTTGCATCTGATCCTGTGTTTGTGATTGTAATCTTGTAGATCTAAGGCTTTTTGTATTATCAGATGTGTTAAAATTGGTGCTTTTATTTGGTTGAGTTTGAGTAGAATAGGGTGGCTTAGGCGGTGGTTGTTGGAGATGGTTTCTGGTGTTTTCTTTCTCAGTGTTTTCTCTCATGGTTAGTTAGTAGAATTGGCTACAATTTCATTATAAGATCACATGTTCATCTTGAACAATGGAACTCTTTGAAAACCTTTTTATTTTTATTTTTATGTAATGCTAGATTTGTACTAATTAAAACCTAATCACTAAACATCCTCCACAAGTGGAATCCTTTAAAATCCACAAAGACGGCAGTGGAAACATGAAAAAATAAAAAGAAAAGAGAAACAAAACTTGAAAAAAGAAGAAGAAATCTTGTGATGGAATCGGTTCGACCTTTGGAATTCGATGGAACACTGCTGAAGATGGTTTAAGGTTATTTTTTTGGGTTTGTACTGGTATCCGCTTTGGCGAATAATCCAGCCGAGCACTGTCAGACCCTTTTTAGGGGGCGGCTCTCCCATCGGCGTTTTTTTACATTCACAAGACTCGAACCCGAGACCTTACTTAATTGAACTCAAGTTGCTTACCACTTGAGCCAACAACCGTGGGTGGTTTAAGGTTATTGATTAGTAAAGTTTCACCAACTTTTTGGAATACTGCTCATTGCTAGAGATGATTAATGGTAAATGATTTGATAAGTTAGGCTATTTTCTTTCCACTTGAACAGAACAGAACCTGAAATGAAATGAAATTATTGAATTTTTAAATAAAGAAAACAAAACCTTGCTCTATGTAACTTATTAATAAATGAGGTGACTGATTACGATCATCTTATCAGTTTTATCACCTATAAGTTATTTTGCCGAACATACATATAGAAACGGAAAGTTTATAATTCAATAAGGTTTTAATAATTTAAGATGTTTCTAAAATAAGTGTGTTGCCTTTGTGAACATAAAAGTTTCTCAACATTAGAGAATATCCTTTTTGATGATAACCATAATCATAGTATTCAAATAAACAGAGGTATTTCTATATATAAATTGAAGATTTGGATTTTGTACAGGTATAAAATCCTTACATATCTTACCCTATCATTAGCCCAAAAAACGGTTTGTGAATGCCTAACTACATGCAATCTATAAATAATGGACCTTTCGCTAACGAAATGTATAAAATCTATGCGCGTATACTGCAATACATGCAAGCCCTCTTCACTCCACGATTCACATAAATATTTGGACACCGTTATAACTTATAAGTCTGATTATGCTTTGAAGGGGGAGAGATCAAATTCAATCCATGTTTGAGATATAAATAAGTAGCAAGATCAAAGCCGTCGAACATAAACGAACTTACATGTAATTTTTTTTGTTAAACACAACACAAACGACTTATATTAACTTAATTGATAGCGGTACATTTCCTTGGCCCGGATAACCTAACATTATTTGATCATTAGTTACAAAAGGTTCCAACCAGAACAGACAAATATTTCAAATACGAAAACTACTCCTACACAACAAGTTGAAGTGTACGTCCACTAATGTCAATCCCTCTCTGTTCCATCTGGTTCTAGTGGTCGACCTTTCATCAATGCTTTAGCTGTTAAGGAGGATTAATGCTGACTCTTCCGCTGGCGATCAGATGTTAAAGTCTTTGTATCTGGCAGAGAAAAATATTGCATTGTGTCTTTACAATTCTGGACAGACGGTTTGGGATGAGGACAAGCTGAAAGTTTAGCACAAAGTTGTTAGATCAATAGAAGGGTATAAGCGTTCTGCAAATCGGGATATTATTGTTTTTTTGATTAATTATTATCCTGAGATTACTACTCTTGCTGTGACCAAGAAGATGAAAGAATTGCGTACTAAGACTGTTGATGGAAAGTTCTGTTACGATGCCTTGATTGCGCGATATGGCTCCGACCTTGTGTGGACGGATGATATCAATGCAAAATTAATCAAGTGCCTTGGAGAGGTTTCCTTGGTTAAACTTAAACTTGAAGAGCTTGATGGCATTTGGGAAACGTTTGAAGATGAGTTGGGGGTGAATGTTGTTGGAGATGGGCTGGACTTTACTATTGAGGATGTGAAGTGCCGGATTCGACATTGGCAAAATCACATTCAACATTATGAACAAGCTACTTCTAAAGCAAAGTGTGCTCCAATCATCCTGGATGGAACATCCTGAATTACCAGGCAGGAGTCACGGTTGAACAAGACTTTTCGATATGCATTGATCTGATGTTACCGTTTCAATTTCATACATAGACATGGCTTGTTTTGGTGATGTGTAATTAATATTTGTGATCTTTCTGGTCATTAACTAATTGGCGCAGCTTAGCTTGTGAATTTCTATCATTTCACTTTGATATTGATCAACTTAGATATTGATCGACTTTAATAAAATAAAAAATAAAAAAACAAGTTGAAGTGTAGCGGTTAAAAAAGCCTTCCTTTGAATTCTATTCACTTGCATCCTGGATAAATATTAGCCGGCTAATGAGCTAGCTTTTTTTTTTTTTTTTTTGGTAATGTAAAGACTAAACAACCCTTAGGCTACATCAAAAGCAAGAAATGAGAGAATCTCAATTGGGGCTTCTTCCCACAGACCGACAAAAAGCTCTGTCGCCGGAAGAATCAACGCCAGACGAGCCAAGCCATCAGCCACCCGATTTGCTGTCCGAGACACCCACTTCAGTTTCATTAGCCATGGTTGTTTCAACAATTCCCGACAAACCATCACCCTTGGGACGAATTCCGGCGGAGGAGCAGTCTCTCCCAGGACCATTTGAATCGCTTCTAAGCAATCGGATTCAATCTCAAGCTTAGGTATTCTTCTCTCCCATGCTGTCTTGAGTCCTTGTGTAATTGCTTCCAGCTCAATTTCTGTAACTGATGCTGCAAGAACGGGATTGGAGAGGCCCCAAATCCACTTTCCGGTATAATCTCGTAGAAGACCACCAAGCCCAGCTTGTGTCTTGCCGGTGAGGACAGAGCCATCCACGTTCATTTTGGCCCATCCTTGTGCAGGTTTCGTCCAGGTACACCCCTTACCTTGACCTCCGTCGCCTCTTCGTTTTTGTGAAACAGACAAGTCATAACTCAGCTGTTTGACTTGGAACAATGTCAGTTTGACGTCTTGCTACTGTCCTCTGAATATGTTGTGGTTGCGATCTTTCCACAGGTTCCAAATAGCTGCAGCAAAGACCAGTCGCCATGGTGTGTCGGGGATTTCTGTACACAAATGGCGTTCCTCGAAAAGGTTAGATTTCAACCACTATGTATCGTCTCCATTGTTGAAATCTGCTTGCAACTCTGCAGGAATTAAGACTTGCCACAGTTCTTTAGCTTTTGAACAATGACGTAGTATATGAAAACTTGTTTCCTTCTGTTGTGTGCATTGCAAACAAATAGCGGAATGGGTCATTTGTCTATCTTGATGATTTACTTAACTAGTGCATTCTTAGAGTTGACTTCTTCCTATTAAGATACAAAAGAACATATTGAAAATCAATCTGAATGCTCCATTTGAATAGCCAATATTTCAAACCATACTTAACAGCTTGCCCTTCAACAATATTATTAGTACGCCCAAAAAAGGTGCAACAACTCTGTGCAAAACCATCACACTTCAGAGAAATAAAACCAGAGAGAGGGATTTACAAGACACATATACTCCTTGCACAACATTAAGATCTTTTAACACTGTCTGTAAACGAGAATCGATCTTTTTGCAATTAATGTTAGCACCACTAAAACTATCGTTATTACTGTTGCTCCAACTTAGCCAAAAGAGTGTGGTTAAAGCCAATTATTTAGTGGAGCTCAGTAAAATAGTAAACTTAAATGTAATTGAGTTTACTCTGCCTCCAGAGAACTAAAAGACAACATACAAGCACCATATCATCAGTGGCGGAGCCACATGCACTGGACCCCCCTGAACTTTTGATAATAAGCTATATTTAGTTTAAAAATCATAATTTATTTTGTTGTAGTGGAAAATTCAAAATTGACCCCTCTGCCATATAAATGGCCCTGGTTCGATCCTCATTACTAGCATTTACTTGTTTAATTCTCTAATTTTGCCATTTTAAATACTTATATTCATCATACTCATCCGTCCCAATAAATAGCCTACGTTTGCTTTTGCACGATTTTTAATAAGTTATTTTGTTTGGTAGTGGTATATTATTATTGTATGTGAGTGTGGGGTTAGAAGGGTGTAAAAGTGGGAGTTAAAGAGGTGTTTATGCGGAGGTCATGTTTAAAGTAATATAGATGGAGTGTGGGGTATTTTCCAAAAATAGAAACGTAAAGAATTGATTGGGACGTCAAAAAAGGAATACGTAAAGAATTGATTGGGATGGATGAATATTATTTAACATTCAATATATACATAAGAATTTGACCCCCCTGAATTTTAGTCCTGCATTTGCCACTGATACAACTAGATGCGCACAACTATACTTCTATGGGACATAATGGAAACAAGATTGAGACCTCAACGGGTTAGATGATGAAGTTATCAAAAAAATAATGAGCATAATGAAATGCAATCCATACGAGAAATTCTTCAGGAGTTTGAGACAAGAGACGAACATAGAGGAACGTGTCATCATACTGCATGTTGATACGACGGTTGACAAAAACGTATACAACCTAACGGTTACTGACCACGTCGCAGCAATATGGGAACAACCGGAAGAGGGTGCACAAGAAACTACACGGGTGATTAGAGCATACACAAAAACAGGATCAAACCATTGCGTTAGTTACTATTACGGATGCTATGATCCTCTTCAATACCTACTTTTTATTTCCGTACGGCGATCCTGGATGTCAGGTTGGAATAAAAAGACTGGACCCCGACGGACCGAGAGGAAAAAATGGAGAGGTCATATACTGCACTCGTGAGAGAACTACACCATCTAACAACCACAAGTTAGGGGAATCACTACTGCTGGACGAACTCAAAAGTAAGTATTCCTATCATAATATAACACTTTGATATATCTTAAAGTTAGCCTCAAGGCCCTCAACCCACATGTTGAGTACACATTTCAGAATATAATCAAATTGGATCATATAAAGTGTAACATACATGGTGAGACAACATAAAATTAATAACAACAAAACCAAAATCAAACGTCTTAACATTTTATGTGCAGATATAGAACATAACAGCAGAAAAATCACAACGTATCTGTTCAAGAGTACTTTTTTTTTGGAATCGGCAAAATATATAAATAGTAATAGTAAGTTTAGTAAGTTTAGTATAAGAAATGCACCAAAAAGACTGACTACCAATCTACAACACCTAATCCGACATATGAAACCAAATCAAAATGAGTCACAAGTCCCCCCATGCACTATTAGCGAAAGTGCTAAATGCATAAAGTATGTCCACGTCCAAATCGCTATGTTCGTAATCGAGCTTAACCACCCTTCTCGTTTAGTATGTCTTCCCACTAGCGAGAAGCCGAAAGTCAAGAGGTGACGAGTTGTCAATCCAACTCTAGTTAAGTCTAAAGGAACCGAATGCCTTTCGATGCAAGTATAGGTTACTTAGCTAGAATCGAAAGGCGATGTGTTCCTTTAGCATACGTCGACAATTGCGAAATGTAATTGACCCATGAATGCACTCAACACTCTAAATAATAGCGAGGCAAGAACCTCCCAAATCGAGGAAAAAACTCCCACGAACCAAACCAAAATGTAAAACCCAAATGTAACCAGAGCCGGCTGCCAATGGGGCGTGAAAGACACCTCCCGAGTTGCTAGCCAACAAATCCTACATGCCTTCAAAAATAGGCCTCTTGCCACGTCGGCCCAATAAGCACGGGCTTAAGACCAAGTGAACCACAAAATCCAGCCCAATAAACCCACCTCTTTAAATTGAACAACACACCATATAACAAAGAAACACTGCTGCCATTCACATGTCACGCCAAAGTCACCTTTAAGCCTCCTTTTCTGAATTTACGAAACTGCCACCAGAAAATACAAAATCAAGTAGATTGTAAAATCTTTCCAGTGAGCAAAATTCCCCCTCCCCTGTTTTACCCTGTTTTATTAAGCTACTGACCCTTCCTTTCCCCTGTTTGAATGAGAATACTCCCATAAAATCCTCTATAACCCCCCTTATGAAATTACAAAACACACTCATTTACGTTTCAAATCCAAGATCCGAACGAAACACTTGCACTTTGAAGACCTCTACTATAAAACCAATGCCACGAATTAAGTTTAATCCTATCTAAAATGACCTCACTTCTCTCCCCTTCCCCTTTAAATCTAATAGAATTCCTAATCTTCCGAATCTCCCACACAACACATCTCCAAATTGAAGCTCCCATTTTTCTTTTTTTTCCGCTCAAACCCTCAACAAATGACTTCAAGTGATCCCCTATTTTCCTCCTCTTAATAAATGACACTCCCAACCACAACCCAACTAAATCCCAAACCTCTTTTGAGAATTTACAATCACAAAACAAGTGATTCGTGTTTTCCTCATCCACCCCACAAAGTACACAAGTGATGGCTTGAGCCGAGTCGATGATCTTTCTCCTTCTTAGATTATCCATTGAAGGAATTCGGTCCAAGATTAATTTCCAAGTAAAAGCCTTCACTTTCAAAGGACCTAAGCCACTCCACACCAAGTCCGACCATTCATCAAAATTATCTTCCTCCTTCTCAACTAGTGAAAATAGGGAAGAATACCCCTCCTTGCAACTATAAGACCCGGATGTGTCACCTACCCAACTCCACTTATCCTTCTCGGAGCCCCTCAACAACACCATACCAACTATGCCTTCAACCTCTCTTACTAAGTCTCCCTCCCAAGTAAATAGAGGACGCCTCCACATCCACATGAAACCGTTCAAGCTTCCACATCTCTCTTCAACGAAACAAACCTTATTCACTTCCAAACTAAACAAACGAGGGAACGCTTCTTTGAGTATAAACCCTTCCTTTAACCACGGATCCTCCCAAAACAAAGTGTTCTTTCCATCACCCACTTGTCTTTTCAATTTGGAAAGGAACCAATCTTCACACCCCACCTTCATAATAATGTCCCTCCACCAATACGACCAAGAACCACTTATTTCCCCCCCTCCTTGATTGATCTCACCCCTTTCAAAAAACTCCCATATTTTGACACCAAAACTCTCACCCATAACGATTCTCCTCCTAAAATCAATCTCCATGCCCAATTACCAATGAGAGATCGGTTGAATGCACTCATATCTTTAACCCCTAAACCTCCTTCTTCCTTTGGCTTGCAAACATCCCCCCAAGCAACCCAAGGTATCTTTGTCTTCCCACTATCTTTGTTTGCCCCCCAAAGAAATCTTCTTTGTAAGCTATTCACTTCCTCTACCACCCCTTTCGGAGCCGCAAAAAAAGAGAGAAAGTAAATGGGGAGGGAGGATAAAACCTCCTTAAGGATTACTAGTTTTCCTCCAAAAGAGAGGAGCTTGTTCTCCATTCTTCCAATGCGATGCTCAAGTTTATCAATCACGGTTTTCCAAGTCCCTTTCCTACTAGGGAAAGCTCCTACGGGAATCCCCAAATAGACAAACGGAATCTCACCCACACCACAATTCAAGAACGTAGCCCATTTTTTCACCAACAACGCCTCTACTCCTATTCCCATCAAGCTACTCTTGCCAAAGTTGATTTTCAAGCTCGAAAATAGCTCAAAGCATCTCAAAATACTCTTTAAAGTGAGAATGTTCTCCTCGATTGCTTCCCCAAAGAAGATAGTATCATCGGCGAATTGAAGATGAGAGACCTCAACACGATCTTTCCCCACCCATATCGGCCTAAACTTCTTCATCTCACATGCCTTGGAGACCATACGACTTAGCCCCTCCGCCACCAAAAGATAAAGAAAAGGAGAAAGTGGGTCTCCTTGTCTCAACCCTCTACAAGGTTTAAATTCCCGGGTAGGACTTCCATTGAGGAGGATTGACACCCAAGACGACGAGACACATTCTTTGATCCACCCCCTCCATTTCTCACCGAAGCCAAAACGGAGTAACATTTCGTCAAGAAACTCCCAACTAAAGGTATCATAAGCCTTCTCAAAATCCACCTTGAAGAGGAAAACACTCCTCTTTCTCTTTTTGGCCTCAAGCACTACTTCATTGGCTACAACAATGCCATCCAAGATGTTTCTATCCCCCACAAACGCCGATTGGTTATGGGAGATTACCCCATCAATCACTTGAGCTAACCGGTTAGCTAGGAGTTTTGCTATGATCTTGTAAACTCCATTGATCAATGAGATTGGTCTAAACTCCCCAATGCTAATTGGATTCTTCTTCTTAGGAATGAGAGTAATGAAAGAATTGTTGAAACCCCTAGTGAACTTCCCATTCACATGGAACTCATTACACACTCTTAGCACGTCCCCTTTGATAGTGTCCCAAAAGTTCCTAAAGAAGTGGAAACTAAAACCGTCCGGTCCCGGGCTCTTATCTAGACCACAACCCCAAACCGCTTGCTTGACCTCATTCTCCTCAAATCTCCTTTCTAACCACAACTTGGACTCTTCCGAAAGTGAGGTGCACTCGAAGCCCCTAGATTCCACCCTTTCAATATCCATGGAGGCAAAAGAACTTTCAAAATGGGACACCACTTTCTCTTTTAATTCCCCCACCTCCTCTATCCATTTCCCTTCAAAGCTAAGCCCTTTTAGATCAGTCAAAGCCCCTCTTTTAGCAACACAAGCATGAAAGAACTTGGTATTTGCATCCCCTTCCTTTATCCATTTGCTCCTAGCTTGGTGATATTTGATGTTGCCCTCCAAGTTCTTCCATTCTATAACTTTAGCTTGTCCTAACCGCCTTTCCTCCACCTCTCCCTCCGTGAGATTTGAAATTTCCATCTTTTTATCCAACCGATTGATGATTTCCAAAGACTCTTCAATCTTCTTGCCCAAGTCATTGAACTTCGAATGATGCCAAGTCTTCAAGGAAGACTTTAATCTTCTTAGCTTTTCCATAACAACAAAGCTCCCCCACCCATGCACTCTTAGTTCTTTCCATTCCTCTTCTACTAGAGTTCGAAACCCTCTTTGTTTGCTCCATCCACTTAGATACTTGAACGGTCTAGGCCCCCAATCTCTTGAATCAATGGATAGACGAAGAGCCACATGATCGGACACACTCCTTTTGAGCCCCACTTGAACAAGATTACCCCAAGTAATCAACCAATCCGGCGAAAGTAAGAACCTATCTAGTCTACTACAACAAGAGCCATTTGGTCTATACCAAGTGTATTTCCTTTTGCCTAATGGAAGATCAACCAATCCCAAGGCCGAAATGAAATGATTAAAATCATCAAAGTCTTTCCCCCCTCTCGGTGCACTACTCCCCTTTCTTTCTCCAACCTCCCTTATTGTGTTAAAATCACCACACACACACCAACTACAAGTCGTATACAACTTTAACTTTGCTTCCAAATCCGCCCATAGCTCACACCTACCGGCCGTGGAACAAGGAGCATAAACATTTACAATGGCAACATGCTTACCTTCCCAAAGTCCCTCAACCCCTAAGGCTCCATCCATGCCCCAAAAAGAAATTTTGGAGAAAACTTTGGTGCTCCACATGGTTAGAAGACCCCCGGAAGTTCCAATAGCACCACCATAGATCCAATCCACCTCTTCATTACCCCAAAGTTTGACCACTAAACTCCTATCTACCACCACTTTCTTAGTTTCTTGAATGCACACCATATCGACTTTCTCTTTAGCCACCAACATTCGAATCTCCCTCTTTTTAATGTCCCCACCCAAACCTCGAATATTGTAACTAATCATCCGCATTGGACACAATTGTTTCCCCATCCGACTTTTCACCTTGAAGCTCCTCCTCTCTAATGCTATCTCTAGCTTCTAATCTACTCACATGTAACAAGTCACTTACTTTTCTACCTTCCACCAAAAAACCGAGATCTCTACCTACTTCCCATTGTGCTTCCACCGGATCCGCTTCCACATTTTTCCAAAAACGCGAGTTACCCGCTTCAAAACCACTATTGGTTGGGGAATTTGAACTTGGCACACCCTCTACATTAGGCTCCAAAGAAGAATTATCCTTTTTAGCCCCTTTTTTCTTCAAGCCCTTTCCTTTTGCCTTGGGTTTCTTGTAACTAATACCTTTCTTGAGAAGTTTGTCACCATTATCCTTGTCCTCAAAAAATTCATCCCAAGTAATGATTTTGGAGGGTATGCCTCCCACAACACTTCTTCTCTCCACTTCTTCATTGTTGATGATAGGCCACAAGTTGAAAGGATCTTGAGAATCCTTGACACCAATCCCTCTCCCATCCAACGGACCCACTTCCTCTTGTGAATTGGTAGAAAGCTCATCACTAATGACTCCACCAACTCCCATTAACTCGGTTGGGGTCTCTTTCACAATCTCAACGTCAATTAGCTCCCTTCCTATGTGATCCGAGACCACCGAAAAACCCCTCTCTCTTATTTCTTTTAAACCCGAAAACGCCTCCCCAACTCTACAAACTATCCTATCACCTTCAAGCCTTAAATCCTTTGCAACCGGCCTCAAAACCCCCTCTCCCGGACTGCCCAGGCCTGAAACGCCTTGACCAGTGGCCCGAGCAAGGGGCTGGACTGCCTGAACGGGACAGAAACATGTCTGTTGGGCCCGTCCAGCGACCCCCGACTCAGCCAGGCCAACTGGCAGGCGGCTGCGCTGCTGTACCGGTCCAGCAGAGTCACTTTTTGGACCGGCAGCAGCCACAAAACAAGGGGCAGGGGCCGGGACTTCGTTTCCCACAACCCCTACCTCATCCACCACTCCACCCGAACCCAACTCGCCACCAATCGCAATAGCAACCCCCTCAACCTCTCCACTTGAAGTTTCTAGACCAAATTCTACACCATTTTGTTGCACTACTAGATGATCCTCCTCCAAGTCCTCTTCATTTGATTCTAGCTCCCAAGTATTATCGGAATCGGTATCGGTATTGGAGCCATTGGATGCATCTTCTTCGGAATCGAGTGAAATCAACCCATCCTTAGAAGAATTCACTCCCTTTTCCCTCAATACCATCGCCTTTAAAACGTCCCAACAAACCTCCCTCTCCAAGCTTTCTTCCACCACCCACACATTTAATGCTCTCCCTTTCACTCTTATTTCCATCTCTCTCCTTATACATTCCATTAAAGGAGTTTCAATGTAAACAAGAGCTTTGTCATAATGTTCAAAGTCCCCATCTTCACCATCAATCTTCAAAATAGTTCCCAACCTAGCACCCACCGCCTTAAATGTATCCAACTCCCTCAAATCAAGTGGAACACCATAAATGTTCAACCACACACTCCTAGTTCTATTCACCATTCTATTGTCCCACCAAACCACATTGACAAACAACTTCTCTAACGATCCTTTCGACCCAAGTCTAATTGCTTCCCCTTCCTCCCTATTACTAGTAAAAATCACAACTTCGGAAGGAGAAAAACGCCCTACCTTCGATACCACGTAACCCAACTCTTTCAACGAGCTACACACAAAGTCCGTATCAACAAGTAAACTCAATTTTCCGATCAAACACGAGAAAGCCCAAGCCTGTGTGTTCCCCGTATTGTCATTCGCCACTACTGTTTGTGTAACAACTTGCGCCCCTGTTTGTAGTCTCAAGCCAGTAGCAGCAGTGAAATTCTGAGTGCCAGAGCCCTCAGCAATACTCCCTTGCACAAAACCGACTCGTCCATTCCCGTTCCTTGGAAACTGGACCGGAGCAGGAGCCCTTGCCGCACCAGTCCTTCCTCGCTCTCCAGTCGGAACCCAATTGGCAACGCGACTACCCCCATTTGACTGCCTCTGCCCCTGTCCGCTTCTCCAGTTCTGAGATTGAGCCCCGTAATTCCTCACCTGCGTCCCTCTCTCGTCTCCAAACCGAGCCACTTTGACGAATAGTTTGGATACGAACCCAATCCATCTACCATTCAACAAATTAACCACTCTCTCCGCGTTCTCCTCCTTAGAGATCTTTACGATAGCGAATCGTTTGCCCTCCTTGTTCGTCTTCTTGGGAATGAAAGAATCCCTTACCTTTCCGAACTTGCCCACAATCTCAGCTAGCTCCACACTCCCCCAATTCGATGGGAAATTGGTAATATAGAGGGGTGTGGAATTGGAATTGGTTCTTTGGAGCCAAAGTGGGATATGATTTTGGTGTCGACCTGAGGTAGTTGCCGGAAAATCCCGCTGGTAACGGGCAGTGTTGTTTTTCAAAAAGTTTCCCCTTCCTACCCTTTCTCTCTCTACTCTCTCTCTCTAACATGTTTTTGCATTAAGCGTCACATCTGTTCAAGAGTACTACTGCTACATGTTCCAGGTGAGAAGTAATGACAAGACAAAAATCTTGCGAACAGGAAGAATAGCACAACAGTTCATCATCGACTGCTACATAAAATTAGAAACACAACACATGGACTTCATTAGGGAAAACCAGCAAAAACAGTTAAGGGTCGACACACTTCAACGGATTAAAGACAGCATAGCGTACAACGGGGCAGAAAGCACAAACGACGTCGGTACTAGGATATTTTTACCAAGCTCTCACCCAGGCAGTCCTAGAGATATGAACGACATGTACATTAATGCTCTCACACTGGTGTGCAAGTACGACAAATCAGACTACTTCATAACCATGACATGTAACACAAAATGGAAAGAGATCCAAGACGAATTATTACCGGGAGAAGATGCAAAAACAGACCAGATTTACTATCCGGGGTTTTCAATGCAAAAAACGAGAGACTAAAAGAAGAGCTTCACTACAAGAATCCGCATGTATAGCGACGGATTTATCCGTCGCTATACAGGCACCGATCAGTCGCTAATCAATTTAGCGACGGGCTTGGCGACGGATAGTTAGGCCGTCTCTAAACCGCTCGTAGCTAAATGTATAGCGACGGATGAGCTTTTCCTCCAAGAACAACAATCGCTGCAGCGCCTTTTTCTGGAGAAGTACTATTCACCAATGTTCTTTCGAACACTACATTTGACAATGAGTATATCTTCATCCTTATTCTGTTAAAGATTGCTTAATTTTGTGTTATGGTCCAGGTACAACTTCGATGTGGCTAATGAAATGCCTCTTCCGGGACGTTACGAGTGGGTGAGCATTAGGAACTGATGTAGAAGAACGGGAGGATGGAATGTGCAGTGCAGTTTGATAATTTCTGTAGGTTGGCTGGGCAGTTAGTTTGCTTAATAACCAAG